>JADDOH010009995.1:0-68954 GCA_016648135.1 Agrypnia vestita | reverse complement strand
TGACGGCGCCAGAAAGAGAGGGCGACCACGGAAGACGTGGCATGACCAGATTAACCAGATACTGGAAGATGGTCCTGTGAGAAGCCTGAACAATGTATGAATGTAGACGAAGCGAAAGTTGTATGTCAGGACAGAAGAGTATGGCGCTCTATCCTCTCTGCCTACCCCCATGGGGAAACGGCGTGATGGTAAGTAAGTAAATAAGTAAGTATTTATATATAAATAAAATACTTGTATGAAACCACTTTTGAGTTTAAGTTATACACGACTAGTTTCGAGAACTACAGATGTTCTCATCTACAGGTGAGAAATAAACTAAAATATCCTAGGTACTGATTGAGGTGGGTAAGTTATGAGTGGGGGAGGGGTAGCCAGGAATGGATCTTGATTTAATGGAAACAGAAACAGGAGGGGTGAGGAGTTTTTGTATATTATATTATTAATTAAAGTTTTTCCAGAATTTTAATTTTTTTTAATTTCTAAATTTTCAAGATTATTCATTGTTTGCCCTTTATTTTCAACATGATTACTGATGGTTAACGAATGGTTGGTGTGTATTATACCTATGGTTTTCAAATCCGGAAAAATAAATATATCCTATAAATCGTTATGAATAATTATATTAATTATAAAAAATAATTATATAATTTTATCGATATTGACCTTTTCAGTATTGGTCTTACCGCATTAGAAATAATGCTACAGATTATATGTGGGGTATAAAAGCAAAGGAAGCAATATCCAAAAAAATATAAAAGTATTTTAAATGCAGTCACTGAGGGTTACTAATTTAAAATGTACTATGTATTTATATATTTTATGTATCTATCCTTTCAAAAATCATGTTTCCAAAAATTTATTGTCTACATTTTCAAAATATCATATTAATTATATTCTATATTAATAATTCTCGATGATTTCATTCAATTTTTTTTTGGTATTGCTGCCTTTGCTGTTGTACCCCTCAAACGCGCTTTATTCTAGAATCGCTTAATTATTCTTCTCATTAACTAGTTAGCTTTGAATTAATTTCGCAGCTGGTAATGGTACATCTATACAAATACACTCGTCATGGGGCCCCTATTCTTTCACATAGAAAAATCGCAAATGAGGTGGTTTGGACATGTACTAAGAATGCTAGAGGAAAGAATACCAAGAAGAGTCCTCTTGGCAGCCCCGGAAGTAATACCAAAAAAATGTGCATGAAAACAGAATGGGTCTAGACTGGTTGACTCATGTGGTAGCAGCGCAAGAAAGGGGAATATGGAAGCAATTTATTTATTTATTTTATTTTGGGGAAAATTAACAGCAAATCAAGAATCTTAATAAATATGAAATAATGGTTTTCAAAATTATACCAATTACAAATTTTCCACTGAATATAGTAATTTACTCTAACTTACTTTCACAACGAGTGGAGAGGGTGAACGAGTCTTTAGGCCCCCGAGCCTACTAGGACAAGGGGATGAAAATGATGATGATAGATATAGCATTACCAGTTTTCAAATCTTGAATTTTCTTTTTTTTTTAATATAACCTACAGTTTATAACATTTTATTTTATTCTAGTCTATTTGAACTATAAATATTAGGTAAATTTTATTCGCTGTGCCTCTCCAAACGAGACTAACTCTTGCGCTGGGAGAGGGACATACACTTTAACGTGATTTTTATACATGTTGTAAAATATATTTATACGTTATTTTGTATACATGTGTTTAACAAATTATTTAATTTTTAATTGTATTTTGTAGTGTACTTCTTTTTTATTTCTTTGCTCTCAGTTATCTTCTTAATTTCTGTAGGGAGGCTATTGAAATTCTTTATTCCTAAATATATATATTTAGGAATAAATATAATATTTAGCTGATATTGTTTGGTGTTATATTTTGGTATTTTGAAAATATATAAAGATTTTAAAATTTGTTTAAAAATTTTTATAAATATTTTCTTTAATAATTATTTAATAGGCATGATGACAGATTTTGAAATAACATTCTATATTGTAGATTCACATCTACCTAAACTAAGTTTTTATGCAAATAATTGCATTTTCATCTACATATTTTTAATTTCACGCAAAAACGCCCGCAGCTGTCATTTCGTCTACGTGAGGTCAAGCCTCAGTAAATATTGAATTGTGTCTATGGCAAAGGTTCAAAGACACGGTGATAGGTACTGAGGCGTGACGTCATTCGCTCTGACCGGTTAAAATGACAGTTAAAATGGCGGATTGCACAATTTTATACTTTTATTTTATTGAAAATCTTATTAATCTCAGTGTGTACATTAAAACTGGATAATTTTTTAGAATCCTTTCAAAATTTTTTCTTCTCTAAAATTACTTATTCTTTAATTCTTTAATACTGTCATCATGCCTTTTAAAAAACTAACTCGTAAAACCCATTTTTTATTATATTCCTTTCTCTTTGAATCAGGTTTCGTGCCTAGTGCACGCGTCGGGGTCATTACTCATTTTTATTGATTCCCATTCGGTAAAAAAACATTAAAATTTTGAAAAATCCAAAATTATACTATAATTATTAAATTTTTTTAACGAATTTAGATCATTTTATCGTCGCCACGAGTCTGCCTGCAAAGTTTCAGCTCAATTGGATCACGGGAAAAGGGTTAAAAATCGACCCGAAAAACTTCTGGCAGACAACAAACCGCAGACGCTACGAGTTAAAAGAAAGGGAATAAAAATAGAAGACAGGAACAGTAGCAACAGACTGGAATATATTTGAAATTTTCCCAATTATATATATAATGTCATTTTGCAGTTATTGAATATAAATTACTTGGTTTGGAATATAAATTAATATAAATTTCTTAGTATAGGGAATAAAAATAGAAGACAGGAACAGTAGCAACAGACTGGAATATATTTGAAATTTTCCCAATTATATATATAATGTCATTTTGCAGTTATTGAATATAAATTACTTAGTATGGAATATAAATTACTTAGTATAGGGAATAAAAATATAAGGCAGGAACAGTAGCAACAGACTGGAATATATTTGAAATTTTCCCAATTATATATATAATGTCATTTTGCAGTTATTGAATATAAATTACTTGGTTTGGAATATAAATTAATATAAATTACTTAGTATAGGGAATAAAAATAGAAGACAGGAACAGTAGCAACAGACTGGAATATATTTGAAATTTTCCCAATTATATATATAATGTCATTTTGCAGTTATTGAATATAAATTACTTAGTATGGAATATAAATTAATATAAATTACTTAGTATAGGGAATAAAAATATAAGGCAGGAACAGTAGCAACAGACTGGAATATATTTGAAATTTTCCCAATTATATATATAATGTCATTTTGCAGTTATTGAATATAAATTACTTAGTATGGAATATAAATTACTTAGTATAGGGAATAAAAATATAAGGCAGGAACAGTAGCAACAGACTGGAATATATTTGAAATTTTCCCAATTATATATATAATGTCATTTTGCAGTTATTGAATATAAATTACTTGGTTTGGAATATAAATTAATATAAATTACTTAGTATAGGGAATAAAAATAGAAGACAGGAACAGTAGCAACAGACTGGAATATATTTGAAATTTTCCCAATTATATATATAATGTCATTTTGCAGTTATTGAATATAAATTACTTGGTTTGGAATATAAATTAATATAAATTACTTAGTATAGGGAATAAAAATAGAAGACAGGAACAGTAGCAACAGACTGGAATATATTTGAAATTTTCCCAATTATATATATAATGTCATTTTGCAGTTATTGAATATAAATTACTTAGTATAGGAAATAAAAATAGAAGGCAGGAACAGTAGCAACAGACTGGAACATATTTGAAATTTTCCCAATTATATATATAATGTCATTTTGCAGTTATTGAATAAAAATTATTAAGTCCCTACTTGATTAACAGACAACATTGTCAGCGTTTGTCCCATTCCGCAATCGCTCAATCCGCCGTGCGCCGGGCGCATTACCATAAAACACGGCCGCTTAATGCATCCGAGTGCACTCCTGTGGGCGGGATGCACTTATGTACGGGTGGGCGGGGCCGCCGCGGCCACGTGACGGGCGTGCAACACATGCGCAGCGCTGCACGCGGGGACCACACTTTCGCACGTCGCGCTCCGCACATACCTCGCGCAGTTGCACACACACACACACCCACGAATGCCGAGACCCGAATTTGTATATTTACTTGTTTACTCGTCATGAGCGTTTCTCTCTTAGAGTATATACAATCAAGATTGTATATACTCTAAGGTTTCTCTGCAGTGGACAGAAAGGATAATGCGTTGCATTTTTAGGCTGCATACTTCGAATACGTCATCTGCAATAATAATATCCTCACAGAATCGTGGCTGTCGTGTAAAATCACTGGACACGTATTTAATCGGAGTAGTGTTCTTAAATTAGCTCTAAATGTTACTAGAATACTAGCTGTGCCGGCGCGGCTTCGCACGCGTAGATATTTAGTACACTATTTGAACTTTCTCCTTCCAGAACTTTCAAGAAATTTATCGAATGTACAGGAACCTTCTAGACACACCGACACATTCCGCCACTCAGCTTAGAACAAATAGAACTTTCGGGAATTTTCTAGAGCCTTCTCCTTCCAGAACTTTATAGAGCAGGTTTTTCCGGAACCTTCTAGACTCACCGACACAGTCGGCGCGCCTATTTTGAAACAATCTGAAGCATTTGCGGCCTTCCCATAACAAAATAATGCGCTAGAAAGCACATTTTCGTCACCCACTCCCACCCAAGCACAGCCACCCCCACCAAACTCGCATATTTTCGATGTGACACCAAGGGCTATCCACCACCATAACCACCAGTGGGTGGTTGTGGCT
Organism: Agrypnia vestita; assembly: GCA_016648135.1. Taxonomy (NCBI): domain Eukaryota; kingdom Metazoa; phylum Arthropoda; class Insecta; order Trichoptera; family Phryganeidae; genus Agrypnia; species Agrypnia vestita. Next base: position 64,083 of record JADDOH010009995.1, on the reverse strand, counting down.
GGTTGTGGCGAAAACTTGGCGGATAGAGAAACACGGGTTTCTTTTTATATAGGTATATTGATTTTACACACTAATTATTTACAATGTACCAATTATCTTCATTGCACTTTTATCACTCCTGAATAACTTTATCTTATTTACTGATGCTGCACGTTACTGAACCCTTATATTACTACCCGGTTACCTGGGTACCCATTGTCAATTTCAAGTTTAAATAATTTTATTCATAAACGCCATCATCACGGGTTGCAAAACTTAAATAAATACATCTTCCAAAAATTTGATAGATGTGATAGATTCTATCATGGGTGGAAATGGTGAACGAAAAAATTTGATAGATGTGATAGATTCTATCATGGGTGGAATGGTGAACGTTACACTGTGTAAAGGGATCACTTAAGCCAGCCGTACGATACATCGTAAGCCCTATGAACACCCAAAGGCTTCCATACCTACTTTCCCATAAAATATAATATTTTCATCGTATGACACATCTATAATATATCTTGACTATAATTTTATATTTTATTACTCGAGATTCGAGAGAATTAGACTCTCCCATCTACAGGTGAAGTATTAAAATGACTTCGTTCAAATATAGAAAAAAATACGTGGATTAGATGGGAATACTTATTAATTTAAAAAGGTATTAATTAGGTACTGAACAAAGGAGCTAGCTGGTGTAAATATGATTAGTTATAACGGGAATACGGAGAATGGAGGAGAAGAGTTAGTGAATATAATATTTTCTTCTTCAAAAACAGTAAAATTATTTTGTGGTGACATTATAATTATAATTTATAGAACTAAACTTTGTTTACACAACTTTTTTATTGAAAAAAATCAACATGTTTCAGAGCCCATGTCCCCTTCGTCAGGATACAATTGTATGCTAAAAAAAATTATTTAAAAATCGAATTGTGATTATCTCTACTTTGATTTTTACATTTAATTTTGTTAGTATAGGTACATTTGTATCCTGACGAAGGGGCCATGGGCTCTGAAATATGTTGATTTTTTTTTCAATAAAAATATGGTGTAAACAACGTTTAATTCTACAAATTATAATTACAATGTCACCACAAACTTTTTGTGGTGATATTATAATTATTTATAACATAAACATAAGATAAAAAAATATAACATAAAAATAAATAAAAATTGTTGTTTTTGAAGAAGAAAATATTATATTCACTAACTCTTCTCCTCTATTCTCCGTATTCCCGTTATAACTAATCATATTTGCACCAATTAGCTCCTTTGTTCAGTACCTAATTAATACCTTTTTAAATTAATAAGTATTCACATCTAATCCACGTATTTTTTCCTATATTTGAACGAAGTCAGTTTAATATATCACCTGTAGATGAGAGATTCTGATTCTCTCGAATCTTGAGTAATAAAATATAAAATTATATTCAAAATATTTTGAGTTTGTCTAAATTTTTCGTAGAACATAGTACCTACTGGATTTTTATCCAGTAGGGTCCATCATTAATCAAGATATATTATAGATGTCTCATACAGACGAAATTATATTATTTTTATGGGAAAGTAGGTATGGAAGTCTTTGGATGTTCATAGGGCTTACGATGTATCGTACTGTTGGCATAAGTGATCACTTTACACTGAGTTACGTTCACCATTTCCACCCATGATAGAATGTCACATCTATAAATTCTGAATTTAATATTGTTAAGCAAATTAATACCCGAGTTCAAATTTATTTTAATTTCTTAACTTTAATTTTTTTATATTACCTTTTTGTGTGATGGATACAAAAGTACCTACTTGAATGAATATAATGATTATTGCACCAACGATGGTGCTCTTTAAGTACCTACTTATAATTTTGACATTTCTAAAAGATTGACCGATGCATTGGTCTATTACAGTCTCTGTTTTCCTTAACTCAAACTTTTTTCCTAAATTATCTAATTTTGGCATTAATAACGACTAAAGTACCTAAATTAATATTATATTAGTGTAGTAAGCGGATCTAATGTTGGCACTGAGAAATTGATTAAATATAGTATTTTCCTCCATGAAATGCTAGGTTTAAATTTGCATCCAGTTTAATAATAGGATCAGTTTAAGTTTTTAACAAAATTTTAATCAAAATTTTACCTTCACAACGATCAAAAAATCTTAATATGATTATTTTAGATATCGTATACCTATGTATGTACTTTGTCTATCGGATACTAAAATATACCAGATATATAATATACACGTAGAAAAATTGAAACATTTCATGGAAATTAAATATCAATTATACATTAACATTTTTATTCTACATACATTTTATTTTTTAATTAAGATAAATTATAGGAGTCTCACAGGGAGGAAGAAGCTAGTTTTATGAAAAACGTGTATAGAAATCTTTTATACGAAGTCCGAAACATAATTATATCTTGAGAAACAAACAGTAAAAAATATTAAAATTATTATAAAATGTATTTGAAAAATTATCAATAAAAAGATGCAAAAATAGATTTAGAATAAAAAAATATTAATTATTAAACTATCAAACGATAGACTCATAACTAAGAAACCAAATGATCAGAAAAATGCAAAAAGACGGAATTAAATAAACGATATAAAGTTGAAATTTATTAAAAAGACTTGAAGAATTAATAAACATATATTACATACATATCTATGTGTGTAAATTTATGTTATTAATTATAAATGTGGTGACTTTATTTATTTTTAAAAGGAAATAATTTGCCCTTGAATATTCGAAAGTTTGTTAATCTTATCTTACTTAAGCCAGCCGTACGATAATAGGTTGTAAGTCCTATGAACACCCAAAAAAAGTCTTTCAGACTTACTTTCTCATATAAAAGTAGCTTCGTCTTTACGAGACATCTGTAATATATAATATCTTGAAAAAAACTCCTATGGGTGTAAATTTATGTCATTTATTATAAATGTGGTGACGTTATTTAATTATAAAAGGAAATAATTTGCCCTTGAATATTCGAAAATTTGTTAATCTTATCTTATTTAAGCCACACTTGTACGGTAGGTTGTAATCCCTATGAACACCCTAAAAAAAGTCTTTCAGACCTACTTTCTCATATAAAAGTAGCTTCGTCTTTATGAGACATCTGTAAATTATTAGGCTTACTCAGCATAAACTAGGTACCACGTATTTAGCAATTATCTAACTATTGATAGTTTAGCAATTAACTATCGATAGTTTAGGCATATACTGCATATTTCATAGACCAAGCATTTAGATAAATATATTCCGTGTTCACATCCCTATTTAAAAAAAAAAACTTTTCTTTAGAAAATGCACTTTTGTATGATTCCATTACCTTACGAACAATTTGAAAATAAAATAATAGAACATGTATCTCGAACAACCCAAAACCATTCGGTTGCAAATACATTAAAAAGGGTTATCTCAAATTGGCTTCATGTTTTATAGGTACTTGTCCTTTCTTTTAACTCGTGGCGTCTGCTTGCTTGCCGGCTTGCCGGCTTGCCTTCGAAAAAACTTTGGATCGATTTTTAACCCTTTTCCCGTGATCCAATCGAGCTGAAACTTTGCAAGTAGACTCGTGGCGACGATCAAGAAGATCTATCAAATTATAGTTAAAAAAAAAAATTATAGTATAATTTCGGATTTTTAGAAATTTTATTGGTTTTTTCAAATTGGAATCATTAGAAAAGTTTTATTACGGCGGCCTGATATCGTCGCGGAATATTTTCTAAATTTGAATTACTCCGTCGGTATGCATAATAGGTACTTCACTACGAATGTAAATTTTCGTTAAAAAATTAATAATTATAGTATAATTTCGGACTTCGTCTTTATGAGACATGTTAAATTATATCTTACATAAAAAAATATTGTTGTTAATATAAAAATACAAGTGCAGTGCGTTTTTCATTGACATTTCATAGCTTAGACGAGCCGTGCCCACCTGCAAATTACCGATTCCAGCTACCGTTTGCAGCCTGACTTTTGGCCAAAACAAAAGCAAAACAAAGTGAAAAAGACAACTGACTATCGCCAAAGAATCGTCAGACAACTAAGAACAGTTAACGGGCCAGAAATTCCCTTATGGAGCGAAATTTCAGTTAACGCTTTCGCCGCGATCGCCGTCTAAACATTTTTTGTTGAAAATAAAATAATAGTTTTGTTTATTCGGACGTGGTTCTGCAGGAAGCGTCCAACCATAAAAACATGGAACTGAATAAATGGCTTCAAAAAATCTGAACTTGCAAAAACCCAATACATCGATATTTAATTTAAAGGGCTTATACATAGTTCATATGTTTTTTATTGTAATTATAATAAAGATACTTTTTCTTCAAAAACAGCAAACTAATTTTGTGGTGACATTATTAATAGAAGTAAACTTAGTATAAACACATTAACATATAAATTAGACAGAATCACAGTTTGATAAATTAGACATTTCGGAAATAAGAAAAAGTGTTTGTAGTAAATTGAATATTATAAATAACCAGGTCCTTTTTACAAATAGTTATCTTTTAATTTATTTTAATTTTAGGTAGGTACTTTATTATTATTCATCTTCCATATATAAGTTTTTAATATTTTGATTATCTATACTTCGATTTTTAAATTTAATTTTGATAGTACACAATTGTATCCTGACAAAGGGGCCATGGGCTCTGGAAACATGTTGATATTTTCAATACAAAAGTGGTGAAAACTAAGTTTATTTCTATTAATTATATTAAAGATACTTTTATTTGCGAAGATATGACACGTTTTACTGTTGGATTCTTTTTACATAATGTCAAAATCTACTAGAAATAGAACTTAATTTTTTCTATATGGATTCAAAGTTCTATGAATTTGATAAACCATGAAATAAAAAGTATTATCTGAGGCGTAGAAATGTTCAACCCTCTTAGATGTTTTCTACAAAATTATTACCGTGCAGTAACAGTAGAATTAAAAAGTTGCATAATGCGTTCAAACCACATGAACTTTATTTTTTTGCCAAGGGTTTATAAATTTGAAGCCACAGAAAACAGTCAAACCACTTTTTTGAGTTTAAGAATTAAGTTAAAAACTTAAGAGGTGATTAATGGCTGTAATTTGTGTTAGAAAAATATAGAATTTATAAAAAACTCTAGCACTTAGATCTTCCACGTTTTTAGCACATAAATATATGCTATTGAGGTGTCCAAACCCGCATATAACTCATTTTTAGCATTATGTGGGTTGGTCGCTTTCTTCAGAACTACGTGCATTTTTTATTTTATTCGAATTGAAGCTTACAATGCATGAAGATGTTTTACAAAGTATTTTTTATTATTAATTATTATTAAAAATTACAAAGTTTACAAAGTACAGAGAGGTACTAACAGGCATGGATAAATCAGGAAAATTAATATGTAATTACAGCTGCTAAGCGTACAAATAGAATAAATACTGCTCAAACGTTAAAAAATTGCGTACTTTAAACTTGTTCGCGCAGTAAGAACCACGATTACTCACAACTCATTACGCTGAAGAAGATATCATAGAAGGCAAAACAGATGTGCGTAGAATTAGATTATCTTTGATCAGACATTAGCTTACTGTCGAATGTTATACATCATGCACAAGATAATTCACCAATAATAGCACACATAGAAGAAGATATTTAACGTTCATCGAGCTCTATAAAACTCCCTACTTAAGCAAATTAACACAATCTTAATTACATATCATAATAATCAACTCGCTTAACCTTTTCAAATACACTAATAATCGTATGTCAGTTCCGCTAGCTTCAGAAAAACTGGACTATCCGGTCGGGTGCTCGTGGGAGGCCCTTTTATAGTCTGACTGCTTGCTGTTAACATCACTTGGTCATCGTCCAATGCATCTGCGATATGTCAATACCATCAAGATCTTGCAATCGCTTCTTATAAACCAATACATCGCAGTATGTTGGGTTGTTGTAGATTTTTTTTGTTTTATTGGTCTTTCTCTTTGCCTTTTTCCTTTTAATCGGCCACATTTGTTTCGAAGAGAAGAGTTCACATGAATGAATGTATGTTACTATAGAATACAGTGGAAACCTGCCATACACGCGTGATAAAAAAAAATGTGGAGTGTTCCAGAGTCGCATGGATTACTTTGGAGTAGTCCGGCGTTGTTAAAGGTTTGTGAGCGGCAGGGGGAGCACTGTAGCTATAAAAATCACACCGCCGGGTGGTTAGAATATTCAAGTTTAAGTTCAAGCACTCGTAGCCCAGTGGGCAAGACTGGCTTCTCACACCGAGGGTTCCAGTTTAGATTTCCGGTGAGGTCATAATAAAAATATGTGATTCAAGCATATGTGTATTTATGATGGACTTCACTTATGTAATTTGGCATAAAACCCTGTTAAAACGTTTAAAATAAAATAACCATATCAGATTGTTAGTTAACTTTATAAAAACCACTACCAGATTTTAGGTCTACCGGTTTCGAGACGTACCCGTCACCACTACATTCACAACACTACACACCTCAACCATAGTATTGTTACACTTCCACCAATAATTCATCACATGCGTGTTAGTCTTGTCAGAGACAAACATGCACTGATTAGCCTAATGAACCATCAGGGATCTACCGAAAGAGACTGAGAGGAGAAATTGATTCTCCCTATAGCCCTTTGTTTAATTTAATGTTCACAAAAGATGGGGTAACACCTACTTAGACCCCGCCCCCTCTCGGTAGACCTAAAATCTGGTAGTGGTTTTTACAAAGTTAACTAACAATCTGTTATAATGTCTAACCACAAAGTTAATGCTTTAAATATTAATAATATTATTAATAAAATAACCATTATTAAAAATGTTCAAATGGCGACTAGCGAGCGATCATACGAAGCAAATGTCATTTAGCGATTAGAACAATTAGCAACATTTGTGGGCATTTAGGGGTAATGAAAAAGCCGCGTGGAGGATGCTTACAACACACATGTAAAACGTGGTACGTAATTTAAATATATATACAACTTCCAAAAATTAGTAGACATGGTATATTCTATCATGGGTGAAAATGGCGAACGTTACATTGTCTACATTAAGCCAGCCGTACGATAGGTCGTAATCCATATGTACACCTAAAATTCTATACCTACCTTCTCATAAAAATACAGTTTCGTCTCTGTGGGACATCTATAATATACGTTAATTAAAAAACTGAAATTATGGTTATTTATTTCACTTATTATTTTTTCTCTCTCCTGTAAAATCCTTTTGTCTTTGCATATAGACCCTTTTTACAAGAACGCCTTCAATTGTATACATTCGAAGTAAATTATTAGCTATGTGTGTTTTAATACATTTACGTTAAAATTCTTCAAAAATTGTCTTCGCTCTAAAAACACTTTAATTCGCCTCGAAATCTAGTCGCACATGGAATTATAACAAGTCCCGCACCACGCGACATTTCTAGCGAATTCCTCCCCGATGCGACAGTCGCGCAGAAAGGGTTAGGATGCCTCCGTGGAAATGCCTCATATAAAATTCCCCGCATCAAAAACGCCGTCCGCCGGGCCGAAGAAAAAACAGAAATGGGAGCAGAAAACAACAAAAAAGAACCCACAAATAAACAAGAACAGAGGATCTGCCGCGATCTTATTTGAAAAACAAACAAAAATGGACTTTCGTTCAAAAAAGTGCTTAATGCTCCGTCCGACCGAGAACCGTTTTGTTACAGCCTTACACCAACTAGTAAAAATGGTCAACTGACGATCTATTTTGGTTCTATCTCCCGCATTTATCTTGTTCTTCTTTACTAGGTGACTGTATTTTACTTGATGGTTTTAATGAAATCTGTGCGTAATTTTTTCGGCTTCTTCGCTTTGATCACAATACAAGATTCGATTTTATAGGGTGAAATTATGAATCCACATTTTAAAGCATGCCCTAATTCAAAATCCTTTTGTTGTATTCGGTTTTGTTCTTAGAGAAGTAAGTCGGGAGGCGAGGATCGTTTTGGAAATTGATTCTTTGTTAGTAATGTTTTAGGTGTGAATGCGTCGAATAATGTCATTTTGATTTGTGATAATGAGATAAGGGAAAATGGTACTTGTTGTAGTGTTTATTGAAGTCGAAAAGGGTGATAATATCCTGACTCTTATTTTGATGACGCACTGTTGAGAAAATGGACATCCTTGTATTGTGCATCCTTGCATCGAGAGTATTATTCCGCTGCATCTTCGGCTGTTATACTGCATTTTTGTATGTACTACAATCAGCTATAATGATTTCATAATCAGCAATTGAAAATAGATTTTTATACAAGGTTTTTATCATTTTATTTGACTTATGATAAATGAATGAATTGTTCATAATCGATATAAGTTAATGTAATTAATTTTCAGTGTTTTGCAAAAAAGTAATCAGTTATATTTAAAAAAATGAGCGTGCCTTATAGTAGTCGCATGTGATGTGTAACATTTGACATCTCACAATTAAAAATATCAATTGTGCAGCACTTATCAATACTGTCAACACTTTTATTTATAATTGTAAATCTCAATATATATATATATATATATATATATATATATATATATATATATTATTTAGTAAATGCAAAAGTAAAGAAAATGTACCTATGTGCATTTATTTATTATTCAATTTTGCCGCACTAGGTGGGTACCGTATACCGTATATAGATTTTTTTTAGAAATGTGTTTGGTCAATTATATGTTTTTATTTATTTTCATAGATGGCGGTAGTGTGCCGTCATACATATTGTATGAAAACTTTGAATAAATATGTAAAAATAATCACATAAATTACATAAAATTTGAGAATGTAAATCGTTAAGGGTAGTTATTGTTAACATTAATGTAAAAAAAATTAAGTATTTATTGGATAGTTTCAAAGATTTAAGCCGAAATATATCAAAGTTACAACATCCACACGCTTGACACCAGTCTCGCAACATATATACAAAATCAAAAGCATTTGCTGGTAGTGTGCGTTTTCGCTGTGATAGCACTTGCTGGACATTGATTTTTTTATAAATGATGATTGTTTGTCCATTGCACGTGCTCCGTGCTCGCTCATTGGTTAAATGAAATTGCGCGCGTCTTATTTCCTGTCACGCATTTCCGTCCTTTTTCACGATATCATTGCCACAGATTGCAGGAAATCGAGAGGAAAGATGCTACACATCAAAAATTGAGCGAGTCTTACAGTAGTCGCTAAATAATATGTAAAAAGTTTTCGCAGTAAATTTTTTAGTAACGCTTCTTTCGTTTCTCCGTAACCCCCAATAACTTGTCCGATACCGACTAGCCAAACTGCTTACAGTAGTTTGGATTTGTCGGTAAAGAAGTCTGCGGCTTCCCATGAACCAAGCGTAAAGATGTTACACATAAAAAATTTCAAAATTTTTTATTTATTCGCACTCGCAGAGAAAACCTTAATATCGTGTGAAATACCCAAAAAAGTGGTTTCGAACCAAAAAGATAGACAGGTACTATTAAACATGCATTTGAATATAATATATCGCATATAACAGTCTTATTTTTAAAAAGTGTTCGACAAACGAACAGCTGATTTTATTTATATTTTTCTTAACAGGTATTATTACTTTCTTACTTACTTGCCATCACGCCGTTTCTCCGTGGAAGTAGGCAGAGAGGATAGAGCGCCACACTTTTCTGTCCTGACATACAACTCTAGCCTCATCCACATTCATACATCTTTGCATGCTCGCCGGTTGTTGGGGTTTCTAACGGGACCATCTTCCAGTATCTGGTTAATCTGGTCACGCCACGTCTTCCGCGGTCGCCCTCTCTTTCTGGCGCCATCCACACTTGCATTATATATCTTTTTTTAATTAAATCGCTCCATTTAGAATAAAATTCTTTTATAACCAATTTTTTTTTGTCAGAATCGATAAAATATATGTTGTACATTATTTTTTTTAAATAGTTTTGTTCCAAATCAAGTTGTCAAATTTGACATTTTCTTCCGACGCCTAATGTCAAAGTTTAATATTCCGAAAAAAAATAGTAAATTAAAAATCGAAACTTCTTTCATTCCTACTTCATCGTCGCATTCACGAAATTACTCCCAGACATTTAAAAAAATGCAAATTTATAAAATATTGCATATCTCAATAACTATTCATTTTAGGTAACTGTTCCTTGAACATTTTCGACTCGTGATCAAGGCATCCACCTGTAAATTATTTTTAATTAACTCTTTTACATATAATATTTTCAGAAATACCGTTATTTGAGTAGGTATTTTTACACCATAATTGTTGATATCAGACAAACAAAGCAGCGGTTATCTGCGGATACTTAAGAAACACTCGGGTCAATAAGCATATGCTAGTGGAAAGCAAAGTCAGAATATATAAAACATGCATAAGACCTATCGTGAAATACTGTACCGAAGCAAGAGCGGACATGGTGAAAACTAAACACCTTCTCAGAATTACCGAGTTGAAGACAGAGTACACAATGCGGAAATACGCAGAACCTGCGACATACTTGCAAGACATTGCAGGCAGAGAAGGCGTTTCTGGAGGGACCACGTCGAGAGAATAGACCAGACGAGACTTCCCAGAGCCGTGATACGCAGGACTCCAGAGGGGCGCCGACCGGCAGGGAGACCACCAAAGAGATGGAGAGAAAGCTGGACGTCCTCATCACAAGACCAGGACTGACCTGTCAATACAAATCAAAGATCTAACAAAAGAAAAAGAAGAAGAATTTCTAATATGAATACATTATAGATGTCTCACAGAGACGAAATCATATTTTTATGGGAAAGTAGGTATGGAAGTCTCTGGGTGTTCATAGGGCTTACGATCTATCGTACGGCTAGCTTAAGTGATCACTTTACACAACGTCACGTTCGCCATTCCACCCATGAAAGAATGCCATGTCTACTAAATTTTGGAAGTTGTATACATTTAAATTATACGGCATGCTTTGGATGCCAGCCACCCTGAGTATTGTTGCAACACGTATACAAAGACTTCCGTACCTACATTCCCATAAAAATATAATTTCGTCTCTGTGAGACATCTATAATATGTCGATTGATTAATGATGTCCCTGTGACAAAAATCCAGTACTGAGAATGTACTTAGATTTTCACGGCCACTCGGAATCTTCAAGTTTGTGTTTACTGGGGTATTATGCCGTGTTGTTACGACCTTTCAAACATCTTAGTATCCGGCGCTTCAAAGTCATTCTCGTCGCAGACTCCGCAGAGATAGTGATCAGACAACAGATGAATCATACACACAACACAATACAACACATCATGACTTCGGCACGGTATTGCAAACCGATACTTAAGCACAACACCAACATTCACAACAACACATCAGCTCTGTTGATGGACCCTGCACTGGGATCCGAAACGTCGGCCCGAAAGGTCGCAACTCTACGGCATAATACCCCAGTAAACACAAACTTGAAGATCCAGTACTGTTCTGAAAAATTTGGACAAACTCTGAATATTCTGAATTTTTGAAATATTTCAAGTAACAGATAATTCTTAATATATTTTTTTTAATGCTCTACATTTTTGCGTGCAGATACTTCAAGGTAAAAAAAAATATGTAGCTAGGTGCTAAAGATTTTTTTTTACTATATGTAAGCCATTAAATTTGTCAATACAAATTAATTACGCGTGGTAAATTATCTATAATCAAATGTTTTGAGACTGGTTTTAGCGTGGACACAAAAAACATGCGACTGGCTACCGGAATATCGAGGTGAAGGTGCTTAAGTCTATTTTTAAATGACTATATTATTATTATTATTATTATTATTATTAAGAGTCTCCATCAACTGGTATCAGCCCGAAATACAAGACGAGCCTCAGTCTCGCTTATATTGAATTTCATTTCATTACTCCACTCGTGGTGTCTGCTTGCTTGAAAACTTTGGATCGAGTTTTAACCCTTTTCCCGTGATCCAATCGAGCTGAAACTTTGCAAGCAAACTTGTGGCGACGATCAAGGAGATCTATCAAATTTTCGTTAAAAAAATAATAAATTTTTGGATTTTTCAAATTTTTAATGGTTTTTTCATACAACTTACTAAGTTGTATGAAAATATTTCAACGCGTCGTGTAGACACGAAACCTGATTATAGTACAATTTAGGATTTTTGGAATTTTTTTATTACTCCCTTTCGTGGAGTCGCTCGACCGAAGCCCAACGCGTAGGTTAAGCGTCAAACCAGTTTCCAAAGGGAGTATAATAAAAACTTGGCTTTTATGAGTTACCTTTTTTTTGACTTGACATGGCTTATCTATCACTCCGGTTTCCATGCGAATTTTTTTTAAACAATATTTTAACATGAAAGTATGTTCTGAGAACACAGTTACTGGATTTTGTCCCCAGAGGGATGATTAATTAATTAAACATAAATTCTCTCAGAGACGAAGCTAATTCACATGTGAGTAAAGTGGATGGAAGTCTCTTGAATGGAATGACTCTGGGCTTACAACCTATATGAGCTGGCTTATGTGATCATTCTACACAATGCAAGGTTCACCAATTTCATCGTAAGAACATCAACACATTATCAAATTTTGAAAGTTCTATATATATATGTGTGTCCGAAACAAGAACCTTTCATATATTACTATGGTCTCTGCTAGAGACATGTGTTGATTTTTTCTCATTAACAAGGAATATTGCTTAAAAAACTTTTTTTTAAATTATAATAATTTTTTTTAAACAATATTTTTACATGAAAGTATGTTCAAAGAACACAGTTACTGGATTTTGTCCCCAGGTGGATGATAAATTAATTAAGGATAAATTCTCACAGGGACGAAGCTAATTTACATATGAGAAAAGTGGATGGAAGTCTCTTAAACGATGGCTCTGGGCCCACAACCCGTACGAGCTGGCTTAAGTGCTGTAAATTCGAAAGAATATCACATATGCGTTAATAAGGAATATTGCTTAAAAAACTTCTCTTCGAAAAATAAAATAAAGAGGTATAGTTACCAGTTGCGAAATCCATCTATACTAACTTGTTCATCTTTATTATAGTTATGGTTATCGTGCCGTTTTTTTTAGTACCTACATATAAACGTCAAACTCACATTTTAGAATTTCAAACGTTTGAAAATGAATGTCTAAGGTCCTTGTAGGTGGTTTATTATGCGAATTTCATACCTACACAGTATCTAGCTGAAAATATATTTAAATAATATACTCGCTACCTACTTATGCAAGAACAATGCCAAGCAACCATTTACTAACAAATTGCAATCAATATATATATATATATATAAAGTAACCCGTGTTTCCCTACCCGCCAAGTTTTCTCCACAACCACCCACCAATGGTTATGGTGGTGGATAGCCCTTGGTGTCACATCGAAAATATGCGAGTTTGGTGGGGGTGGCTGTGCGTGGGTGGGAGTGGGTGACGACGAAAATTTGCTTTCTAGCACATTGTTTTGTTATGGGAAGGCCGCAAATGCTTCAGATTATTTCAAAATAGGCGCGCCGACTGGTTCGGTGAGTCTAGAAGGTTCCGGAAAAACCTGCTCTAGAATGTTCTGGAAGGAGAAGGTTCTAGAAAATTCCCGAAAGTTCTATAAGGTTCTAAACTGAGTGGCAGAATGTGTCGGTGTGTCTAGAAGGATCCTGTACATTCGATAAATTTCTTGAAAGTTCTGGAAGGAGAATGTTCTAGAAGGTTCGCGAAAGTTTTATGACGATTCAAACAGTGTACTAAAAATCTACGCGTGCGAAGCCGCGCGGGCACAGCTAGTAAAATTATAAAACGTTAAAAATGAATGTTGTCAAACTTTATTTCTTCTTTCTTTCCTTGTAATCTGTACACATAAGCATGACAGTGATAATCGTGTTAAATCACACACTTGTTAACTTTACATTATGTTATGTTAACTTTATATTAAAAGCTCTTCAGATCTTTCAGTCGTTATATTGCATTATTGATTACAACACAAATAAATCTGCGTAGGTATGGCACAATTGGCGTAATGTTTGGTATTATCAAACATATTAGTTTTGTTGTCCGTCCGTCCGTCTGTCTGTCTGTCCCCGTAACTTCGTGTAACGTCCGTAATTTCCTTCGAATTCGCTACAACAAAACGAAATTATACGGCCCAAGATGAGGCTCGAACCCCGGGCCAGCAAACCCTAAGGCGGCAACAATCACTAGGGTTTAGAATAGTAGGTACATTTAACTGCCGGCAGGGGAAATATAAAAAACATGTTCTACAAATAAAAATATATACCTATATAAATAAATAAATTAATTAAGGAAAATAAAAAATAATCTTAAACAAAACTTTAACCCTTTTTACATTAAACAATTATTCTACACATCTTTACACCTGGACTTATGACACACTCAACTTTCACTAACATTACACCTGATACTTTGTAGATATATAATTACTACCTTATGAAAATAAATATTACTGACGAATTCAAAAAAATATTATAATTGTGTTCTATAACGCCACTCTGGGACAGGCGTAGCCTAGTAGAGTGGCATAATCCACAAATTTAACAAAAAAAAAGTGTAATTTATCTTATATTTTATTGTTAAACTAGTATTAAGTACCTTTATTTGTAAACAAGGATTTTTTGAAATAAATTAAAAAAATAAATAAAAAAAATGTTCAAATATTTTGATAAAAGTCGTCATTATCTGCTATTTCATGGATGTCGGCTATAAATAAGTAAATACTTATTCTTTAGGAAGCGGCATGTAAAATTACCGTCATTTTTGACGGGTTACAGCGAGTATATTGTAATTGCAATCGAAACGAGATTTTTATGATATCGATAAAGATATAATCTGAGAAATGTCATAAATAAAATTAATTCATTCGTCATATTGTATTCTCATATGTAGTTACTTAATAATTTTAAATGAAAATTGTCAGCCGAGGCCAGACTGATGTTGCAAAATGGAGTTCTAGTACCATCACTGATCTATGGAAATGAAGGAGATTAAAGGGAACAAAAAAAATGAATTTAGTGGTAATGAAATCACACTTTTATTGGCAAACCCATTTTTTTTTTTTTTATTTATTTAATGTTTATGGAAGACCAACAGCACAAAAAAAAGCATAGAAAACATTGATACAATATAGATGGCCAATTACAGGTCTCCACATTTAGAAATATGAAAGTAATGATAAATATTTATGATATACTAAGGCATATTAATTATATAGAAAGAAAGAATAAAAAATTTAAACAAAAGAAAAAGATGGAGATGATGATGGAGAAAATAATTAACAAAAAAGGAAATAATGTAAGTCTGATCTAAATATAGTGAATAGAATTGTAGAGGATCGCTTAGATGGTTTGATCGTGTAGAATGGAGAGAGAGTGGTGAGAAAAATATATTACACGAGTGTTGACGACAGAAATGGCAAGGTAAATCATATACTGAAAGAAGACCCTATTAAAAGCCTCGACAATCGACATAAATGTACTATAACGGGATGCTAGAATCCGGAGAAATTTCGTACTACCGAAGTCTCTCAAAATCTCGGGAACACTCCGTAACACACCTGGAACAATCTAGAATCGACCTGGATCGGTAACACTAGAAAATTCGAGTAAATGTTTAAAACGAAACCAACATGTTTTGTATATAAAAGGCGACGCAAGTACTGCGCAATGAGTTTTTGATTGACGTTCAACCAGTGCGATATTAGCAACGTTTAAAACCCTAGGAGAGCAGTGTAGCCAGCGCGTTATAAACCGGGTGACACATATCGGGCGAAGTACCTACGTGCGAAAATTGAACGGAATACTCTTGAAAGTGATCTAAGCGATAGAAAAAGCGTGTGATTAGTGCGAATTAAGAAACAGTGTAATTATAAGTGTGTGAAATATTCCGAAAAGATTTAGTGACTAAATTTTGTCACGTCCCGCGACAGTACGAAACTTGTAAGAAGCAAGGCTGGTGTTCCAGGGTACGCATGTACGGCTTTCTATCCTCTCTGCCTATCCCCGCGTGGGGGAAACAGCAAGGTGGCACGCTGGTCAAAACGGAAAAAATGTAGGTGTAATATTTTCTAATAATACAGCGACAAAAATGTGTCATTTTTTCTGCTGTATTGCGAAAATGTATAATTTCCTCGTGCATTTTTTGTGTTAATTATTTCTTCGCTTGCTACAATTTTTTTTCTCTTTTTTTTAATACTGATCTAAATAATTGCAATCATCATAAATCTTAAAATAAGTACCGGGTGTATCGTTAATAGTGGATGTTCTGATTAAGAATGCCCACGCACAGCCTCCTAAGAAGATTTATCTTAGTACTGTTTACACACTCGTATATGTTACGTTCATTTTTTACAATCAATTTGCAGAACATGCAAATTAATAATAATAATCAGCCTTTTATCACTTCTTCACTTCAATGGTTTTTATAATAATTAATAAGAAAATGCCTGTTTTTTTTTGGTGGGAAAAAAGTATATTGCTATTAATTATATTAACAATCAGCTTTAACCCGTCAAAAATGACGATATTTTTCATGCCGGCTCCAAAAGTTCATGAGTATGCTATAAATAAGTATTTACTTATTTATAGCATACTCATGAAATAGTAAGAAATAGTAATAATGTCATGAATGTCAATCGCAAACGCTACCAAATGGCACATAAAAGGAAATGCAAAAAAATATATAATTCTCTGCGTAGCAATATCCGTCACTAACGCTACCTCAGTACTCGATATGGCTCAAATAATTATGAGGTACATACTAATATGATAATGTGATATAAGAAGCAAAAAAAGAATCGAGACTTTTCTAGTTTCTAGTGTTTAGGAGAAGGTTCCCGTCACTTCTAGGCTATTCCAGGCGTCTCCCGAGTGTTGTGGATAATCCTAGAGTGCTGTATGGTGTTCTAGTGTATTCCGTAGTTGTATCAAAGTGACATATTACAAGGAAATCGGACAGTGCGCAATTCTTTCAGCTTACCATTTCGTTACAGTAGTGTAACTTTCTCGTTACGATACTGTAACGATTACAACTCTCAGGCCTTTCTGTCTACAGTTTTCAATTTGAACTGAAATTCAATATAAATTGTTTTCTTCGTTTCAAACTTTTCTAAGATTTACTAAACAAATTGTTAACTAATTCTTCTAATACAAGCATTTTATGGTATGTTAAATTTATTGTAAAATGTAATGCCTTCGATAATGATGTAATATAAATATTTTCAAGCCTACAGCTACGCTTATAATGAAATCACACATACACACACACCATATTCTCCCACAGGCTCTCGTCTACACCTTGAACTTGTCGCGCCGCATTCGCTTTTAATTACCGGTCGCGTAAGACCTGTTTTGGCTCGCGCAAATACGGAGACTTGAGTGTTTCTCCGGCCCGCCGCCTCGAGACGTGTGGTAATTCATCAAATGAGCGCATAGAAAAAACGAGCTCCTCAAAAATAAACTTTACATCCGCAAAGTTGGGGGAGGGCTTACACCGCGAGAGGCGGTTTGGCAAGTTGATATCGCAAGTGCGGAATTAGACTTGAATGCAATATTTAAAAAAAATTTTTTTTTTTTTTTTCTTATTTATTAGAGACACTAACAGGACAATGGGTACATGATACTTAGATAATAAACATTATAGTGAAGACTATGCCCATTATCCCAATTACAAGTGTCTTCGGCACGCTCTAGTAACATGTATTTTTGTAATTAATTATATTTTACATGTACATTTATGTATATTATATATTTTGTGTTTGAGTGTAGTGCGATTAGTATTTAATGAATGATTGATTTAATGGATCTATAGGTTCATGTCGTCGTTTAGAAAATGGATGTTGTGTATGAGTGAGTTTTTGAACGAATATAAGGTGTCTGCAAGAATAGCTTTAATGCGATATCAATTAATAGCGCCTGATTTTAGATTTTTGTGTGTATAAGATATTTATGTATCGGGGGCATGCAGAGAGATGATTAAAGCATGGCATTTACGTAAGCATATGTATCTCAAATTATCATATTATTCAAATTTTAATATAATATAATATTATGTCACATTAATATTTTATTTCGATGTTTCGAATTCAAGCGCGAAACAGTTTATTGTGAATGCTAGTTCATAAATAGGTACACAAATAGGTACTCTAGCTCATTTCATCACAGATAAAATGAGCTAGAGTACCTATTCATGTGCGGAATATTCTCGATAGCGAATCAGTTCGCTATCGAGAATATTCCGTAGTATATATATATATATATATATATATATATATATAGATATATATATATAGTATATATATATATTGCTTTGTATTAATCATTGATTATTTTCAATATTTTTTGTATTACTTAGATTAATGCATATTTATTATACCTGAAAATTAATATAATGTTGCTTTTTTATGAATTCATTACCAATACTCACGAGTCTTCATAGAGATATTGGAAAATATGTATCTTTAATTAAAAAAAAATATTGTACCACCTTATGTAAAAATAAATAAATACAATTACAAATAAAAAATTCGTCTTCTACAGCCGCGAGCCGAGACAATGAATAAATGCATCCCGTTTATTTTGTCTTCTGATATTATAACGTATTATTATCTTGAGTTTAGGGAGGAGTGTATGCATTGACTTTTAATCTAGTAGATATAAATGCAAGTAACGGTATCTAATGAATTTTGTACAGTAAATTTATACGAATAGTCTCTGCCTATCCCAGTGAGCTTACTCCAGGTAGTAGTAGATAGTAAATATTTTTATATTGTAAGTCAAACTTGAGAGCATATAGTGGATCAATCAGTCGTACAATGTAAGCCTGCATTCTAGAAACACTTGTACATAAATATGTTACCGCACGATTCGCCTAGACACGTATGAACGTGGTCAGAACGCGACCGATTAACCGGTTCGCTCCACGGATAATACAAGGCCACAGTGGTGGAACCATTCCAGAATTAGACGGGTTGTCAAGTATGAAAAAATTGATGAATCGATGTTTCGGAAAAATGTTATTATGTTTTCACGGCCGTTCAGATTTATTATATTTTCAATTTTTGTGAGTAATCTTCCGGTTTGAGTTTTCTGCAATACCGTGCCTTCTGCGACTTTTCTGGCCAACGTTTCGGATACATCCAAGCACTTAGACAACGATACACCCTGCTTTCGGTATTGCAAGTCTATACTTAACCACAATATAATCAACAAACACTGCAACACATCAGTTCTGATGATGGACTCTGCGATATCGAACGTCGTCAGAAATATTTGTAAATTGACCTTACTATTGTCAAAGCTTAGCTTAAGGGGGGGTAAGGTTAATTCGTACAAAAAAAGGCATGTTTTTGTGAATTTTTTGTGACGACACAGTTAAAATTTCTTTATTTAAACCAATGGTACATTAAATTGTGACATTTGAAGAATATTGTTTAAAATTTTCAAGACGAAATATTAAAAAATACGGCAATGGCAGCAATTATTCGGACGTGTCTCGGAAAAAAGTAGAATTGCGGTGTCCATCATAACTTGGTGCTAGATCATCTGAAATCAAAAAATCAAAGTTCATTCGTTAGATAATAGATTTTCCCAGGTAACGCTGGGAGGGTTTTTTAAAATTTCAATTTTTCAATTTTTTGGAACACTTTGAAGGGAAAAACGCGATTTTTTGCGAAAAATATCGACTAATTTGTTATTAAAAAATAAAAATTAATAACAAATCTGAAAAAAGTCTCCAGCGTTACCTCTTAAATTATGTACAGAAATAGTGTTCAAAATTTCAAAAGGATCGGTGCAGTAGATTTAAAGTTATGATGGACACCGACTTTGTGGGATGTGTGTAAAAAAAGTTAAAAACCCTTAATCTAGGGCGACCCACCGGTCGCCTTCCATCCGGCGTTGCCAAGAGAATACTTCATGGTACTAGTTCCTCCCCCATTCTAAGCAAATGTCCAAGGCACTTCAATTGTGATTTTTCTATATGTAGGAGTCGGCACTTCTCACTCTATTCATAAGTGTGACTCCCGTTACCCCCCTTAGAAAACTCATCTCGGCGGCCTGGATGCTTGCTCTCCAAATTCGATGGCTATATATAGGGTGGGCCTGTAGTACACGTACATAGATTTGAAAACTTGGATGAATTATCGTCTTTAATTTTTATATAATATTTAATATTTAAATATAATTTTATACATTTTTTGCCGCTTTCTAGAGACAGGCCGCAATTTAAAAAAAAAAAACAGTTTTGCGATTGGATAATTTGGAAGTGTTAGTGGAAAATATCCATTAATACTAATTTTAATGATAAAAATATTTTAATTTACCAACATCCACTACTTTACTCCTCACTCTATCTATTATGCCCCCACATAACAATTCACTCTTACAATTTAAATAAATGTACGTTATTCTGCGTCCGTCCTGACGAAGGTGCAGTACATCGAAACCAGTAGACGTTTAAAAACAATCTGTGTAGTCAATCAAAGTTTGTCGGCTTATTCGAATTAATGATTATGTCATACCACAAAATTAAAGCAACAATCAATAATAAGTAATAAGTATTTGATGTCATCAAAAATGACATCAAATACTTATTACCGGTGTTTCAAAGTCTGCACATATCCCACACAGTCTTCAAAAACTTCCCCAGCATAAAAGTCCAGAGAGGATTGAATATAAGTTATGCCTCACAATATTCACAACATGGCCCCTCAATACATTACCGACTGCTTTCAATTTTCCGCAAATAACAGACAACTAACACTTCGCTCAGCATCAACATCTAATACAAGTAGGTTAGCTGAAATAAATCTGTTAATGGTGGCTGGACTGGACCAAAGTTATGAAATAAACTACCTGATAAACTGAGACAAACAGTTTTTAGACAATCATATAAAAACCTATAGAATCAGACCATTACAACACTACCTAATGTTTCCCACTACTCGTATGCATTCCGAGAAAATACCTGATACTTCCTGGCACTCCCAATTATTATAGTTTTAAATGTTAATTCCATTTTTTGCATGTCATCTAGTCAATAAGTAATAGTAAATATGTTTTTAGTCAGTAAGTTATTTTGTAATATTTTTTGCGCCCTTGAGGTGAGTATTCTCGAAAACGACGCTATATAAATGACTAGCTGTTTCCGAGCGGCTTCGCACGCGTAGATTTTTAGTACACTGTTTGGAACTTTCGCGAACCTTCTAGAACATTCTCCTTCCAGAACTTTCAAGAAATTTGTCGAATGTACAGTCCTTCTAGACACACCGACACATTCCGCCACTCAGTTTAGAACTTTATAGAACTTTCGGGAATTTTCTATAACCTTCTCCTTCCAGAACTTTCTAGAGCAGGTTTTCCGGAACCTTTTAGTCTCACCGACACAGTCGGCGCGCCTGTTTTGAAACAATCTGAAGCATTTGCGGCCTTTCCATAACAAAACAATGTGCTAGAAAGCACATTTTCGTCACCCACTCCCACCCACGCACAGCCACCCCCACCAAACTCGCATATTTTCGATGTGACACCAAAGGCTTTCTACCACCATAACCACCGATGGGTGGTTGAGGCTGGTTGTGGAGAAAACTTGGCGGGTAGGGAAACACGGGATTCTTTATATATATATATTGATTTAGATAATTTTCAATAAATTCATAGCTGCATCATTCTTTGAATATCGGAAGGTTCTCCCATTCTTCATCACTGAGTTAGAATACTGCGAGCTATGGACGATGTATCCAATTTCTGATCTCAGATGTCAAGTGTGTCTGTGGCCAAACTTATATAATTTATTTACTTCTCTCAGACACTTGTGTCCCGATACAAAGCCACGAAAGATGTGTCACGTTTAGAGCAATGGGCATTAGATGGTGAAAAAAATGTTGCCATAATAGGTATAACTATAACTAGGTACGTACGCACGTCTTTAGCTTCCGCGACGTATGTGAAGTAAATTACGATCAGCGTTAGATTTTGGGTCTTATGATCAATTAATTCTTCACCGAAATGTCGATTTTACCGATATTAAAAAATAATTATACACTAGTTATTAAATTACAAAAAAATGTAATGCAATCTCAATTTTAATTAATTTAAAAAAACGTATATACCACTTGGAGTAACTTAACGTTTACCGGTTTCAATACCACTGTATCTTCGTCAAGAGGACGCACGCTAATTATTCATTACTTATTTTGGCAAACTGGTTAATTTTTAATGGGGGCGTGGCTACAGTTATAATGAAGGTAATTGATAATATACACTAACTAACTAACCGTCACGCCGTTTCCCCGCAGGGGTAGGCAGAGAGGATTGAACGCCACACTCTTCTATCCCGGTACACCATGTTTCATTCGGCCACAGATTGTTGAGGGTTTAAACAGGGCCATCCGCAAACACTTGTAGTATCTGAACATGCCAGGTCTTTCGCGGATGCTCTCCATTCCTGTTGCATTCAACACTCGCCTCGTATATTTTCTTAACCATTCTTTCCTCGTTCATACGCTCCGCATGACCATCTCAGCACTCCTTTCTTATACACCGAAATGGGAAATATTTCAATGGGTTACTCGTAAAATTTTGATACATTCAATTAATAAAATAAAAAATATTTCAAACCCACATAAGTTAAGTTTGTCAGATTTTCAGTTTTTTCAAATCTCAATGTAAGATGTTATGGTTCGGATGAATAAAGAAAAGGAGATTATTAAAACAATAAAAATCCTAAAACTTGAATATCTCGGACATGTGATGAGACATCCAGAGAAATACGAGATCTTGCAGCTCGTAATGCAGAGAAAGAGAATTATTGTCGGATGTCGAGGTCCTGGAAGAAGAACATCATGGCTGAAAAAGCTGAGACAGTAGTTTGGCCAGGCTTTCTGTAGAGCTGTTCGATAGCCAATGTCCGTTGAATGGATAGGGCACAAATAGAAGAAGAAGAAGAAGAAGTAGATCCACATTTCAAATGCTTCCAGAAAGGTTTTAGCGTTGTTTGAGTGTGTGTCCGTGATTATATTCTATATTATGGACAAAGAAGCTTTATACACACTGACCCGAAACTGTGCAATACAATGCTGGAAAGTATATCAAAATTGAAGAATCCAAAAAATGTAAAATCAATATTTAAAATTTGGATTAGAGAGAAGGTTCGATGATTTGTCGGGACACTCATCCACACAAAGTGACATCTTAAATTTCATGCTAGATAACATATTGTTTTAGAGCAGTCATGATCTTATGTAAATTATGTATACTTGTGGCAGAGTGTAGACGAAGATTAATATTTTTTTATATAATTAATAAAAATAAACTAAGTTTTCCCCACTTTTGTATTGAAAAATATCAACACGTTTCAGAGCCCAAGGCCCCTTCGTCAGGATGATACAATTGTATACTAACAAAATTAAATTCATAAATCGAAGTATAGACAGTCAAAATATTAAAAAAATTATATATGGAAAATGAATAATAATAAAGTACCTGCTTAACATGAAAATAAATGTAAAAGATAACTATTTGTAAAAGGGACCTGAGTGTTTATAATATTCAATTTACTATTAACACTTTTTCTTATTTACACTTTTATGTACACTTTTCCTATCGGTTGTAATTAATAAATTAATAAATAAAATGTCACCACAAAATTATTTTGTTGTTTTTGAAAAATAAATCTTTTTTTACTCCCTTTCTTTTAACTCGTAGCGTCTGCGGTTTGTTGTCTGCCGGAAAAACTTCCCAGATCGATTTTCAACCCTTTTCCCGTGATCCTATCGAGCTGAAACTTTGCAGGCAGACTCGTGACGACGATAAAAATGATCTAATATATTTTTGTTAAAAAAAATTTAATAATTATAGTATAATTTTGGATTTTTCGAAATTTTAATGTTTTTTTCAAATTGGAATCAATACAAATGAGTAATGATCCCGACTCGTGTAGTAGGCACGAAACCTGATTCAATGAGGAAGGTAGTATAATAAAAACTTGGTTTTTATGTTTTTATTAACCTATTTATACAAAATGTACTTGTAATTATACACTTGGCTGTCTCAACACAGAGCTTTCTGGTGAGACAGGCATAGTAAAATTTAACCTTAACGATGTATATTAAGTAAATGAATAAAAAAATAAAACTCTATAATTTTGAGAGAAGCAGTCCCTTGCATTATTAGATTAATCTATCTATCTTAGAGTCCAAGCAGCCAAAAAGCAGACCAACATGTAAATGGACCAAGTATTTTTCACGAAGTAGTTTTCTTTTTGACGGAAGATGTCGTGTCCTGAATGAGGTAATAAAAATAATTTAACACACATCCCCCGACGAAATATTATTATCGATACGTGTATTAAATTTCAATTATAAAGAGGTCCACACAATTGAAAACACGTGTTGCAATATTTATGATAAAGAATCCTTTTGTAGCGCCACCTTTTGTGGTGTCCGTAGATTATATCGAAAGCAATACTGTAATCTTGGCAGGTAAAATATATCGATACGGAAGGGTTGATAACAAAGGTTAATATTATTATGAATCATATTTCTCAGATGCTATTCAACCCTTTTCAAAGGGTGAAATAATATCGAATTCTTTCATATTTTTTTGATAACGATATCATTTTTTTCAGGATGTTAATAGATCATTTAAACCCGGATAACTAGTCGCGTGTACGCATTTCTATTCAATTTATATTTGTTTGCTCACTAAAATTCACTATATATCTGACAGTGCGCTACACTCTTCTCTCCTGACATACCAATTCATTCACTTTCATACTTGTAGAACTGCATTACGAACTATATTGTGAACTGTATTGTAGGCTAAAAAGAATCACGCACTCGTGTCAAGTGTTTGTTTGTCAAGACAGTTGTTTGAAATGTTCAAAATACTTCCGAAGATTCCAGAACAGCCTAGCGTAATCTACAGCTTTCGAGAGATGTCTCCAAAGTTCCAGAAACATCTGGAAATTACGAGAACTTTCGAGAAAACACTATAAAGTCTAGTAAATACTAAAGAATTTTATAAGATTCGAAAATTCAACGTTATCGGATATAAATAAACGGATCCAAGCCGCGGAGGGCCATTGTTATTTTGACGTTTCCAACGACGCGGCTCTAGCTGCGTCACGAAGCGAAAACAGTGTTACCATCAGGCGTGTGAATTAAGCGATAGATAATTAAGTGAAGTACTTACGTAGTGAAATAAACCGGAGCGAATAGAAATACGTGCTGAAATTGGGTGGATTGTTCTAGTGAATAGTGAATCAAGTGTTAAAGCGATTATAAAGTGTCTGTTTACGAGTGATAAATTTGCGAAAGAGTTTAATTCAATATTACATTTAATAGTGTAAAGAGACTTTGTACGTTTGTTTATTAATTAATCGTTATTATTTTTCTCGTTACTCTCTCGTTAAATTGACGTTGGCGTGCAGAAAGCATAAACTTAAGTTATGCTGTTACCGACTATCTCCTTCTTCTTCTTCCCTTTTTTCAGCCTACATATCTTCACTGTTGGATATGGGCCTCTTTTATACTCATCCATCCTTCCCTCTTTACTTCTAGTAGCCTTTTATTCCCCTCCCGCAGTGGCTATATCATCGGTCCATCTCTTTTGAGGTCTCCAACGCCTTTTTTGTTCTCCCAAGGTTTCCACTTCAGAACTCGCCACCTTGTGGCATCCTGCCTTTCAACATGCCTTGGCCAATGATATTCACTATTCTAGTTTTTGCCTAATTTCATCATTCCTTATCTCTTAGGCTTATACAAAGCATGGATCTCTCCATGGATCGTTTTTAAATATAATATACTATAGTCGGTCACAGCATAACCTAAGTTTATACTTACTGCACGCCACTGGTATCAGCTGAATAAACGCATTTTATGTTTAAAAATCTCAAAAAAAAAAATTGAACGCGGAAGTGTCCAAGATTTAAAATAAAACAATACGTCCTATAAAAGGAGAAACCCTTTTACCAGGGCAGTACGCTGTAATATTTTTTTGCGCCTTTTCTGACACCACGGTCCCTTTTTTGTTTGCTGAACGGTAAATTTGAATGTCCAGAGTTAATGGCGGGATTACGGAAGATAAAGGTGGGGATGTCAAACTACAAAGTTCTTGCTCCATTTTTTTGTTGCGTTTCAAACGGAACGGGCAAAAAACTATGTTTTGTACAATCCTGCTCTGTTTACAGTTATGGTTGCACTTTTTGCTAATATTTTCCGGGTGATTTTGTAAATAGCGGTCATCCAGTCGAACGTGGTTCAAATGACATCTTGCAACACTTTCTTTCCAAAGTAACACTAAATGTGTTTGATGTTAAAATTATATTTTTTTATGGGAATATAGGTATGGAAGTCTTTGCAGGGATTGTGACCTCTGGAGCCTATAAACACCGTCGGTCTCAAGGGGATCCCGATCCTTAACTTGTCTTAGGAGATTCTTAACCTTGGAGTCTGTTCTGAACACTGTCTTAATCTTCGGATTCTTGAGCGCTTTGGCAATCCTGTCAGTTACATTAGGGATATAAGGCAAGAAAGCAATCCCTTTAGTCTCATCTTCTATGTTTTTTTCAGAGAGGTCAGATTTGGTTCTTATGATGTGTCGTATCTGCCGTCTTCGGTAGCCAGAGAGGTCACATATATACGGCAGAATATCCCAGAAAACTACACACAGATGATTTTTATTTGTACCGTTAGTTTCCAGTAAATAAATAAATATGATGGTATGGAAGTATAGTAGCCCACTATTTTATAGATTGATGTCATCGTGCGTAACTACTAAATACTCACTTCGCGATTCACGAGATTTTGCTATTCGTATATAAATTTCGGCTTTGGATTCATTTAGGGCCGATCTTATAAACGAAAGTCTAAATATTCGTGTGATATCGATATTCATCTAACAGATGGCCATTCGTTAGTACCTAAATATTACCAAACCTCGTATTATAAAAAAAAATTAACCGTTTATTTTATTGCTCTTGTATAAAGCTTTAGAGCTGTCAAAGGCGAAACATAACACAAAACTTTACTCAGGTTTTTTCTTCATCCGAAGAACTTAAATACAATATTAGCTCGACATTACTATCTGAAAATATATTAATATATAAATATAATATAGAAAAAATATTATTATATAAAAAAAAATTCTTTGAAAATATAGCAGCATGATAAAAAACAAATTACACAAATAGACAATTGACCTAACTTTAAAAAATAGTACGTCAAACTATCATACCATTTAACTAACGGACGGTTAACTGGTGGTTCGACCGTCAATATGGATCGTCGGTAAAATTTTACTTATATTTGACTAACTAATCGTTATAACATGAAAAAATTGATGTTTGTAATAAATTTCCGTTTATTTGGTCTGCAATTTAACTAACGGACGTGTATAAGACCGGCCTTAAAGCTATTTATACGTAGAAGAGGGGACCACAACGCACATAGGGCCGCTCCCATATGGGCCCTACACTTCGCCAACCATTTTCGGCATCTTTTAATGCTTAAGTGGTCGTACTCACCGCCTCGCTGACACTCGTGGGAAGGCGAGCGGGACGGGGAGGCGTCCACACAAAACCTCTTCTCTGCCTCGAAGGCGCAGGGCAAATAACAGATAGAACACAATTATCATCCATTAAGTGGGAACTACAAGTTACATATATATAAAAGAAATGCTACAGTTTACAGCATAAAATATGAATGCACAAAGTTCATAGTCCGTTATTTGTACAACTATACAATGAGGGGGGCAAAAACACCCTGGACCGTTTTATAAGCAAAATCTCCTATATCGGTCTCACTCATTCGCCGCCATGTTGACATTTTTTAATGCTAAAGACAACCATACAATCCAGCGTTGCAAAGCAGAGCTGAGCCGCACGGCTGTTATCCAAAATTTCTCAATCATAGACCACATATATATTTAAATATAGTAAGCATAAAACAATTGTTAAATGATGTACGAACACAAAATAATATATCTTCTTCAAAATGATTATGTGGTGAAATTATTAATATAATTAATAATAATGTACTTTATTTCCACCACTTATGTATCGAAAATATCAACATGTTTTAGGGCCAATGGTGCCTACGTCAGGAAAAAATGTATATTAACAAATTAAAAACCAAATTTTATATGGAAAATTAATAATAATTAAGTACCAACGAACATGAAAATTAAATTAGAAATTTTGAAACAACTGTCGCATCAAAAGACTGTACTATAAGAAATAGGACTAACTTGTTAGTATCCTGGAATGGGGCTCGAACCACCGACCACCAAATCACTAACGTCATGACCACAACACCAATAAGCTACTCCTTATTGGTGTTGCGTTAATAACCAGGTCCTTTTTCCAAAATGTTATATTTTAAATTTGTTTTCACGTTAATATTTTTCATGTTAATTATTATTCATCTCCCATATATAAACATTATATTTTGATTGTCTATACTTCAATTTTTGATTTTCAATTTTTTGGCTCACATTGTATCCTGACGAAGGGGCCATGTTTTCAAACATGTTGATATTTTTCAGTATATTAGTGGTGAAAACAAAGTTAATTTTTATTAATTATACAAAATATGAATGTTAAAAATGATGCAAAGGATTCGCAGGATTATACGGATAGGGAGCAAATAGGCCGGGACCTTTGAGGGAAAATAAAAAGAACACTCCCTTTAGGGTTAAACTGACAACACAAAAATAAGTGCATAGAAATATGAATTTACAAGAGCGTAACATGACGAACCAATCAATCAAGAATAGCTGCTAGCTGTTGAAACGCCGAAGCTTGGAGACCTATAACATTTCAGCTAAATGTGTTGAAAATATAGGCTTTATATTCCCACCCCTTCGAGGGAGAGATATCAGCCAGTCGTGAGCGGCAGAGTCGTTAAGTGAAATGTTGGACACGGTTCGAATTCCGATGAAGGCAATGACAAATGATATCGAATATTTTTTATTTAAAAAAATAAATCTTTTGTCATGTTGTACCTACTCTACATACAAATGTGTATGTAACTGTTTGATATTGATGATTAACAAACCCAATATTTAACAGGTACAAATATGATACTTGTATCGTTAAAAAAATGATTAATTTTTTTAATGGAGAACAGGCATTTTGGTGTGAGAACCATCTAAGTCTGTTTATTTAAATTTTATTCTAGTACAACAAAATACTGTAAGAACTGAGACCATTCTTTTGAGGTATTAATTTGGAACAAAACGTACCCAAGTACGTTCCCACAGGTGTCATACCTAGAACTAACCTAATTAATTGATTTATTAAGGTAAATTATAAAAGTCTCACAGAAGAGAATCTATATAAATGAGAAACGTGCATGAAAGTCTTTATAGGGTGTCTTATGACATGTATTAACTGGCTTAAGTGATCGCTTTACACAATGCAACGTTTACCAATTCACCGTAAAGGACATCCACGCATTATTATTTTTTTTCAATGTTGTATATGTGTTCTAAATCCATATTCTTTTAAATATTTGAAGGAACTATGCTAGAGAAATGTACGGTCCTTTTCGTAATAAAACAACAGTGCTCCGATTAAATTCGTGACCAGTAATATTTTTTTAATCAATAAAACTTAATGTAATTATTAAAAATAAATTTTGTTTTCACCACTTTTGTATGAAAAATATCAAAATGTTTCAGAGCCCCTTCGTCAGGACACAATTGTATGCTAACAAATTAAAAAATTGAAATACAGACAGTCAAAATATATGTGGAAAATGAATAATAATGAAGTACCTACTTTACATGAAAATAAATTAAAAAGTTAACTATTTGTAAAAAGGACCTGGTTATGTATAATATTCAATTTACTATTAACACTTTTTCTTATTTCCAAAATATATTAACCAGATACTTTTTACAAATAGTTATCTGTTAGTTATGTAGGTACTTCATTTTTAATCATTTTCCAAATATATTTTTATATTTTGATTGTCTATACTTCGATTTTTTAATTTAATTTTGTAATATACAATAATTGTATCCTGACGAAGGGGCCATGGGCTCCGAAACATGTTGATATATTTGTGGTGAAAACAAAGTTTATTTTTATTGAGTATTTTAATGATTTCACCACAAAATTGTTTTGCTGGTTTTGAAGATGAAAATAAAACATAAATTATTTTTGAGTGCTTCGTTTACCTTCCACAGCCACGATTCCGTGATAATACTTATTATTTATTATTTCTTCTACTTATTATTTCCCTTTCAGTCAGCTCCAGGCTTTACTTGAATACATCAGTGTTAGCATCATTGAATATAATCCTTGCGAATTGGACCAAAGATATTCCTTAGAATTTTTCCCTCAAACACTTCCAATTTCAGAATAGCAGACTCAGAGTCATATAAATGCAGTAGCTGCAATATATTAGAAGTATCTTACTTAATATGTATTTACGACGCTATATTTCATTGAGATTTGTTGTGAACTTTCTTACAAAAAACCCTTTTCATATTTATGGGTGCCATAAATTTGCATGGTGAACTGCATATTAGACACATTTTATGCAATATGTGCGAACCGTTCTCAGAAAACTTGCTTTGAATGGAGAGTAGAAAGGTGTTTTCTTCGCTTTTCGTGCGTCACAACACGACTTTGATGATTTGATGATACTCTGTTGTAGTACGAGGTTTGATTAACCCTTGTTACTGCCGGGTACCTGGGTACCCATGTTCGATTTCAAGTTTAATAATTATAAGGTACTAATACACATGCTCATTAGTGGCACGTGAGCACACGCAGTATTGAGCTTCTTGCGCTATTGCTAACCTACCGATGATTATATGCCTGTTGGAAGAGCCACAGCTATGCTGAACAAAATTGCTTTGGATATTGATATATTCCATGTGTCTGAGGGGGTTTTCCGAAGTAGGATTCTCTTACACCTTTGACCAGATTGTGCAGGCCGTTTTTAATTGTTTAATAATAAGTATGATTATTTGATTTTTAATATATGTATGTGTGTATGTATGTGTTTATATATATGTATGTATATATATATATATATATGTTATAATGAAGGTTTTCACTGGTGTTAAAAATGTTAGTATTGATTTCTTTGGGGGTAACCCGCGTCAAAATCTCCATTTGAATGACCATTCGTCAACCGAACAATAGAAGCAACATCAAGTACAAAGCGCATCACAAGGAGCCAAACAAACGCCATTAAGGCCAGCAACGGCCGGGAACACCCAATATTTAATACGAAATTCCCGAAAATCATTAAGGCCAATAATGACCACAGTACCCAAATTTAGACTTTGACTTACCAGACCTCACTTGGTAATAAGCTTCCGATACGAACGGACGTGTTCGCACTGCCCCTCGTGACGGAAATTTATTAACAAGCAACCTGAAGATGCCTGTTGTGATTCAGGCGAAACGTCGGTTGACGAATGGTCCTTCAAATGGAGATTTTGACGCGGGTTACCCCCAAAGAAATCAATACTAACATTTTTAACACCCGTGAAAACCTTCATTATAACATATATATATATATATATATATATATATATATATATAGCGTTGGGGAGATGACAAAAAATTACTTATCGTGACTTATTATAAAAATCACGAATATCTGTGGAATACTCGTTCACCGCTATATAAAAATAATATAGCAAGAAATAACGCTTATGAAACTAAGAACTAAAAGACACGAATGATTCAAATCTGTGCGGATGGAAACTCGGGAACTGTTTTGATTTATTGGTTCACTTGAATTTCCTATTTCAGTTTGCAAGGTTTCCATTTTGAACAAGAACGTCTCTATTCTATGACAAGAGCACGCCAGTAATAAGCATGTGTGTTTGATTGCTAGCTTTAAGCATGCTCATTCATGAGCATGTATAAAAAAATCATACTCACGACGAGCAAGTGTGAACTGAACCTTTATTCATAAACGCCATCATCCGTTTGGATCTCCATTATTTAAATTATTTGAAAGGGAAGGAAATAAAGTGAAGACGGGCATGCTATACGAAATAGTGACCTTCTATGAAGCTATTTGATCATTGTCTAAATATCAGTTTGTGAGAAACAAAACAAAAATAATGTGTGTGGGAACGTCCATCCAGGTTGAGTACCCAGGTACCTTGGATAGCAGCTAGTCTGAGAAATTCCGGGTAGTAACATAAGGGTTAAAACTTTGCAAAAAAAAAGTTTCATTTTCTGTAAGGTTTTAATCAATTTATTGACTTGCACCAAAGCGAATGAATTTTTAATATCCGTTATAAATTACTAATAGTCTGACGTTTTACATCAGGAATGTTGAAAATTTAAAAAAAAAATACATTCTTTGAAGCTTCATGTCTCCATAACCGTTGACATTTCACACAAAGTGTAATGAATATATTTTCTATTAAAAATTGAATGAAGAAGGCTTCCCGAAGATTTTGCTACTACCTGCGAGATACCCTGTATAAGAAATTATGCATTTTTTGAGCCGTCTAGTTAATGACGGACAATGTTACATAGAGAGTTGTGTATTTTGATTTGATTTTAATAAGAACATACAGTTTTTAGCGTGTTTTCCAAAAATATTTAAAAATCTTTAAATATTTAAAAATATAAAATAACACAGTGGTCAAAATTTGGAAGCATCAACAAATAATTTAAAAACAACACAATATGTATATTTAGTATTTTCTTAAAAATGTTTGAATAATCTCTTAGATAAATTACTAATAGTCTAACGTTTTACATCAGGAATGTTGAAAATTTAAAAAAAAAATACATTCTTTGAAGCTTCATGTCTCCATAACCGTTGACATTTCACACAAAGTGTAATGAATATATTTTCTATTAAAAATGGAATGAAGAAGGCTTCCCGAAGATTTTGCTACTACCTGCGAGATACCCTGTATAAGAAATTATGCATTTTTGAGCCGTCTAGTTAATGACGGACAATGTTACATAGAGAATTGTGTATTTTGATTTGATTTTAATAAGATCATATGCAGTTTTCAGCGTGTTTTCAAAAAATATTTAAAAATCTTTAAATATTTAAAAATATTATAAAATAACACAGTGGTCAAAATTTGGAAGCATCAAAAAATAATTTAAAAACAACACAATATGTATATTTAGTATTTTCTTAAAAATGTTTGAATAATCTCTTAGAAAGACATGTAGAAAAAAATATTTGGTTACATCCATGATGAAATTTGATTTAATATTGCGTGACCTATATTACGAAAAATTGTAAACATGGCAGCAACTTGTAGTCTATCGTTGATGGGACATTTTATAATTATTAATTTTAAAAAAGCTATCGACTTACTTTGCGATGAATCCTAAAAACGTTTGAGTAGTATACTCTAGATGACTCCAGAATAAATCTATCCATAAAAGATGCAACTTCACAATAAAATATGTTTTCATTCAAAAATATTTTTTGTTCAAATTTTTAAAATGAAGGGTTGAAAATATGACGTCATCGAAACCCTTTGACTACCTGCACACCCCTCAATCCGAGTTCAATAATAATTCTAAATTGGGGTTGATTCTTATTTTTTATGTAACCCAAATCGATTAGTATTGTTAAGGCGTGCGTACTCCTTTTTTCTATTGACAACCTTCGCAAACATATTTAAATTAGTTGAGAAATATTTTAAAAGATGGCACCCGATACAAAGACGGTCTTTTGTACGTTTTTTTTCACTTCCTACAATAAGGATTGCGCCCGATTTTTTTTTTTGTACGAAGGTGATTTCCGATCGTGATCAATGAAGCGATGTTTCGAGGGTTTGTAACGTTAAGCGGGTTGTGGGGTAGATTTGGCGGATTAAGGGAAGAATCACGAACTACCTTAGGGTAGCTCTGATTTTTAATGTACCCGCGTCTTATTTTCAATATTGATATTTAGTTTGTAGAAGATATACGAGACATGCTTGCGACCTATCATGATATATTCTGTAGAGAGGCGGGCTGACACTGTCCGCACCAAAGGACTGCTCAGAACATCTGAAATGAAAGTGCTGAGAGAAAACTTGTAAAAAAGAGGACACAGCATGATGGAGTAGATCCGGAAGAAGATTCTGGAAGGATTATATACCCAGGATGGACAGTGATATGACTGGTGCATACAGCAGCTAATGGACGACGCCCACCAGGAAGACCATCGAAGACATGGAGGAACAGTCAGTCAACCTAGGAGGAAGAGTAGAAGATATTTAGTTAGAAGCAGCATGTGTATTCAGCTCTCTGATATAAGCAATCATTCAAGTCAGTTTCTCATGAATGAGAATCGTGATCTTCATGACCTCCTGGACCATTCTCCTCCATCTCCGGCATCTTGTAGATCTTAGCGCTGTTACCAGAGGAAGTTCCTGTGACTTTTTCCACTGTGTTGATCCAAATAGCCAGTGCTCATGATTCCATTCCATATAAAAAGTATAGGGAACACATTGTATTATTTTTATTCGCAAATTTATGTTTAGGAAATGGTTGCAAAACTACTGTTTCATACGGAAGAATGCAACTCTGTTAATCGCTACATTTCTCGCATGGTAAAGGTGTAATTCTTCAGCAACTTCCTCTAAACTGTAAACCACGCACTTCAAATCTTCTAAAACCTTGTTCATCGCCTACGCATCAACCAATCTTGCAACGGCCACACGAAATTATAATTCTCCTGAAATACCACAGCATGCACTTAGCTGTACAGTAAGCTGTCAACGCATTTGATTACACACACGCGCTGTAATGATCTCATTATATACAAAAGAGCTGTACAGCACTTTCTCTGAGGAATGACCCGAGCGTGGTTACGAAACGGCGGAACCAAACGCGTATCACGATAGCACCATTCCATTAGCACTGCGGTAGATTCCTACCATTTGATTTACATCATCCTTTTCGCGTACATTTAAAATACTTAAAGTATGCAAAAGGTTCATTCATTATATTTTTTTGTCCTGTCTTTACTTTAGGCCATTCCCTTGAGAACTCCTGCTCTAATCATTGCTCTCTATTTTGTTCTATCCTGTGCTACATTTATTTATTTGTTTACAAACTAACAGTACAAATAAAAATCTGATTACACAAGAAAATTAAATAGTGTAGAGTCCATCTTATAAGTTTATACAGAACAACAACAATAACTCAACAATATTAAATAAAAATAAGAAAATGAAAGGTTTAAGTTAAGAACATTAGAAATTAGAAAATATTTACATTAAATTAAAAACAAACTTATCCTTAAGATCTTTATATAATTTCAAAATATCAAAATTTAACACCAAACAATATCAGAAAAATTAAATATATTTATCAATAAAGAATTTCAATAGCCTCCCTACAGAAATTAAGAAGATAACTGAGATCAAACAAATAAAAAGAAGTTAAATGAACACTACAAAAAAAAAAAATTTTAACACAGTATACAAAATAAGTAATCACGTAAAAGTGTAAGTCCCTCTCCTAATAAAGGAGTTACTTACTCTTAAATGGTTACAGATATTTTATACAAACCGTATGTTTTTCCGAAAAACTGTTCTCGACGTTTCGTTGAAGTCACATTCAACATCATCAGGAGAACGACCTATATTCGCGGAGTGATTACTATTTCCGGGGGCGTCAATAAATTACGCCCCCATGTCTCATAAGGTCTGATGCAGGTACAAAAAATTTGTAAAATAAAATTAAAAAAGCAAAATGTGAAAATACCAATATCTTAAGATATTTCCATTTTCAGAAAGCGGTCGAGTATCAGAACGGACCTACAAGTATAATCGAATATTTCACTAAAAGGCGTGCGATGATACAGCAGGCCAGTTTGTGATAAAAAAATTAAATGGATTGGTTCTAGGTACTTATTCGAAATGTGATTTTCGCGCGGATTCGAACGGAGAATTTTGGCAAGTCTGTGGCCAGCGTTTAGGTACTTAAAACAACATCTGAGCTACGAAATCGTGACGGAGGAAATAACGATCTTTCATTAGGTCCATAATCGTTAGAGGATATTACAACTTTTTGTGCGGTGGCCATGGATTCAGCGTTGCGGGACTCGAAATAAATAAACGTTTTATTTCACATGTTTTGAAAATTTTAGCGGTAAATATACGAATTAAAGATTCCGGTTAAAGAAGGGTGCTGTTGAAACGATCAGTAAAAAATAGGAAACAATGCGGGTTGCGATCCTCAGTTGTGAGGGAATGATAAGGAATTTATAATACTGTAATATCTTTAGGCGGTTGCATATTTACTAAATAATACACAAAACAACGGGACTTCTTATTTATTGCAAACGTAGTCCGCGTATATACGGAATCGCGGCTGCGAGCAGAGTGCCCGGCCGGCCGGCTCGCTGCAAGTACATACCTCGCTACTCCGCAACGAACCGCGCGGTGTCACTCGCGCCACACGCGTTTTCCATTTTTTTATTATTTTTTTTATTAAACAAGATGCGAACACGGAATACGTGTCACATCAACATTCTTACTATTTTCAAACTACGCTAAACGCTTAGGCTATAAACATAAGACTATCTTACTGGTCTGGAGAGAGATTCGAACCCGCGACCTTAGGATCACGAGGCGTGAGTCCTGACCACAAGACCATCAAGCTGCTTATATAAATATGTATATATACTACAAGTATAAAATATGTGTTTGATATTTTCTATCGATACGATTTCTGTACGATTTTAGCCTTGACAATGGCACGTGATACCGTGTCGAAACGTCGGCCTAAGTCTTCTCAAGGAGACCATTTACAGGAAATGCGAGATATTCCAGAAACTACTTTTGTTCCATATATATATTTAATAAACTCGGCCGAGTGGTCATCCTTCAAGTGTACCCGCATAGATACAGACGGACGTACATGCAAGCCACATTCTTGATGCGATGTCCATCAGCCCGTAACGGTACACATTTGAAAAATTCACCTTTCGTCATTAACAGGTGGTGCTGTGATGACCCGTTGGCGAAATGCTTTTATTACTCTGATGAACATGAACACCGCGCGGTCGGAAAATAATCAACGGTCGTGACACGAAAATTACACAAAATTACAAATCTCTTTTGTGTCGCTTTACAATGCGTAAAAAAATACAGAAAATAAAC
Source organism: Agrypnia vestita (assembly GCA_016648135.1). NCBI lineage: Eukaryota > Metazoa > Arthropoda > Insecta > Trichoptera > Phryganeidae > Agrypnia > Agrypnia vestita. The sequence continues at coordinate 26,997 of JADDOH010009995.1, read as the reverse complement.
ATATTTTTTAATCAAATTGTTCGCAAAAAGGCTGAAAGGAAATTGCCCGCTTTTTAAATAATACTTCTGGCAAATTTTTACTTTTTTTAGTTTATTTCATTCATGGCGGTAAAGAAATGCTTTCAGTGACACACTACATTCTTAGATTAAAGACCATTTTCTACAGATGATATACGATGAGATAAACCTGAGAGATTTAGTTAAGATAGAGCAAATCTCGGTACCATGTCCACATGTTGATATTATAATGTATGTATTCGCTTGAGATTGATAAGAGAGGATTGAACGCCATATACTTCTATCTTTGCACACCACTTTTGCTTCGGCTACATTTATACATCTTCTTATGCAAACTCTACAGTTGTTGAGGCTTTTAACAGGGCCATCCTCCAATACACGTATTATCTGATCATGCCAGGTCTTTCGCGGACGCCCACTATTCCTGTTGTCTTTAACACTTTAACCATATTTTCTTAACCATCGTTTCCTCGTTCATATGTTTGATTTGACAGCAAGTCTAATTATAGACAAACAGAAGAAATAAATTCACCCAACTGACGATCGAAACATCAATGGTGGATTGACGTTTGGCATACAAGCAAGCGTCTGTATGCCAAACGGCATACAAAGAAGCATGAATGCACAAACTGGAGTCCCGACGGAAAATATTCGACCTTGCAGTACCACGCAAGATACCCAGTGAAGCTATTGATTATGTTTCTTTCTACTTCTTGATGTCGCTCACTTGTGCGACAAGGCACAAGGCTTTCGTCCTGCGCTTCCTGGAACAAATCCTCCACCTGTCTCATTCCGGTCCCCTCTCTGATGTTGAGCAGCCAGGATACTTGCCTTCTACGTGCCACGCAGCACGCGACCCAAATAAGAGACCTTCTTCACTTTAACATCGGACAGCAGCCCTCTACTGGCCCCAGCTCCCTGAAGCACCTCTGCGTTGCTGACCATATCGGTCCACGGTATACGAAGCATTCTCCGGTGTATCCACGTCTCGAATGCTTCCAACCGATTCACAACATTAACTTACAGAGTCCATTGTTTACTTTACTGCCATAAATTTTCATTTTCAACCCCGTGTGAGAAACCAGGATTATTTCAGTTAGTTTTCTCCTGTCCAAATAATGTATCGTAACTATTTATAACCATGTATCGTGCTAATCCTAACATCAATGCTGATATTCTTGCAGACACTCCATCATCATTTAAATATTTACTCCCACACAACATCCATTTTCTGAACATTTTCAGACAAAAGTCTGCACCCCTAAAACACAGAGTTCCCATGCGGCTCCTCACGCGTAGATTTTAGTAACTTTTAGTTATTTTTTATTATTTAATCAATTTGTGTATTAACCTTAACATATAAATATGTAGAACTTTTAGAGTTCTACAGCTTCTCTATAGAAAGTATTTAAATATCTCTCACCGTCAAGGCAGCGTTCGTAAAAAACGCATCGCTTGACAATTTTTTCATCAACTTTAATTGTTAAATTGGTTCACCACGAAAAGCCCTTTTATTTTAACGAGATAATATATAATCTATGTCCACTCTGAAAGTCCATTCTAAATATTGGTGAAAGAATTTTTGAAATCGGATGAGTAGTTTCGGAGATTACCTCCTACATCCAAACTTTACCTCTTTATTATAGATAATTTCTTTTCTTCTTCAAATGTAAATATTTAAAATAGTAAATTGAATATTATAAATAACCAGGTCCTTTTTGCAAATAGTTATCTTTTAAATTTATTTTCATGTTAATTAGGTACTTTATATTATCATTTTCCATATATAACTTTTTAATATTTTGATCTATACTCGATTTTTAAATATTATTTTTGTTTTCCTGATGAAGAAGCCATTGGCTTCGAAACATGTTGATTTTTTTCAATAAATAAGTGGTTTAAACAAAGTTTATATTAATGATAATTTCTTTATACGTAACATAAAGCAACCGCAACACTTGTCCTTAAATTTCCGATGAATTTATTCTGTATCTATTAAATAATTATTTTTTCAATTCATCCCTTATGCTCCCCGGCAGTTTACAATACAGCTGCACTCCACTGTGCATAATTGAATATTGCGAGTTTTCTTTTCAAAACGTACCAATTCCTTTTTTTTTTCTTATTGAGGAGTGATCCTGTACATGTTTTAGTATTATTAATTTTCTTGTGAATTCAAAAGTATTAAGTCCATTAATAATTTTACATATAAACAGAAGTACATTAAATTTAATTATTTCTAATATTTTTGGCATCATTTTGATTATTGTATATCGATTTATTATAATGCTTTGTATTGTATAGTTGCAAATTTTTTACTCCTTCTTTATTAGGTCAGTCTTTCACTCATCTAATTAATCTCTTTTTACCACAAAAGGATGTACATATTTATATTTCGAGTTTTTAAAAGTAGTCTCGTTTTCGAGTAGTTTGGACTAAAAATATTTTAAAAAATTAAAAAAACTGTCAGATAAAACTGGGCAAAGTATGATTTTGAGTACTTGGTTTGGTCAAAAAGTGACATTTTCTTCCAAGCTGAAGCAGTTGGATTTGAATTTTGGACAAAAGTTTGCAGAAGCATTATTCAGGACTACGTAATAATAAAAGAAGAAAAATAAATATTTGTAGCAACAGGTGCAAAAAGACCTTCACATGGTGTAGATTTTTTTTAAATGCTTATAATTTTTAAAACGCATGACACATGACATTTTTTAAATATTTTTCTGATAACTATTATGACTTGGCCTATCACCCGATTTCGGCTTGACGTCGAGATACGGGACACCCTGTATATTTACTATGAGTATTTATTTTTAAAATTCCATGAATCTTTTCTATACATAATTACGAAAAATACACCCGTGGTCCAGGGCCTTAAAACAATAAAAATCAGAAAACTTCAACGTAATAGCCAGCGTCCGTTGAACGGATAGGGCACGAAATGAAGAAATAGAAGTAGATTTCATAGAGTTCAGAGCAATTTCCTTAAGTAGTGACACGTTTTTTTTAAATATTTTTACACTGTCTCAAGTTTAATACCTGCATTACATTACTGATTGTGAAAGGTTTAAGACCTTCGTTAATTAATTTTTGGGGTAAACTCAACTGGGAGAATCCAAGCACTTCAACACGCAAAGCTTGTTATAAGCTTTAATATCAAAAATATTTAAATAATTGTTTTAATTTCAACGCGGCGAGTCAAAATGGCGCCACCGTGCATTAACATAACCTTCAATTAAGTAGGTACGTTTTATTTATTTTTCGAGGATGCCTTCTTCGGCCGCTACTAGCGAGGAACACAACCGTGACCGATTCAAATATATTATACGTCTGAGGCGATTATGCATTCATCATTAGTCATTTTGCCTTAACCCTTAGCAAACCGTGACAGAAAATATCCGTAAGCAGACAAGAATTCAACTCGCGTTATCGCAAGGAATTGGCTATTATCAAGAATGATAAATATTTCAAAATAAATAGTCCTAAATGCAAAATAGAAAACTATACCTCTACATACTATAACAAACTAAATATGACAAAAATATACGAAGTACTTAGATGTAACTATGCATCAATAAATCAAATAGAAGGAGTATATAAATAAAATTGTCGTACATATATATTAGGTCCTTACATATGAAATTGGCGTTTAATATGGGAAGAACATAAAGCCGATTTTTTTTAATTATAATATATTTATTTAATCAAGGTATGTACCATTGCTATCTATGCACTTTTGCCATCTCATAGGTAGTTCATCGATCCCTTTACTAAAAAAACCATTCGGACGGGAATCAATAAAATCTTTGAAGGCGGTTTGGACTGCCCCATCGGAGTTGAATTTTTTCCTTTGCAAGAAGTTATCCAAATTTCGAAAAAAATGGTAATCTGTTGGGGCAAGGTCCGGAGAGTACGGTGGATGTCTTAGACATTCCAATTGAAGCTCCTCTAATTTGGTAGCCGTCTGTTGTGCAGTGTGTGGTCTAGCGTTATCATGAAGCAGCAGTGGCCTAGAGCGATTAACCAGCCTCGGTTGTTTAGCAGCTAGCTTTTCCATCATGGTTTGCAGTTGCTGACAATAGACATCTGCCGTAATCGTCTGGCCAGATTTAAGAAAGCTGTAGTGAACGACACCAGCACTAGTCCACCAAACGCTCACAAGTAACTTTTTGGAGTCAATTTTCGCTTGGGGCATGGTTTGGCTGGTTCGGCAGGGTTCAGCCATTGCGATGAGCGCTTCCGATTATCGTACAGGATCCACTTTTCATCACAGGTAATGATTCGATTTAAAATCCCTTCATTATTGTGCCGGTTGAGTAATGCAACGCAGCAGTCAACGCGCGTTTGTTGATTTGCTTCACTCAATTCGTGAGGTACCCACCTTTCAAGCTTTTTCACCTTACCAATTTGCTTCAAGTGGATTAAAACAGTTTTATCACTAACACCGCAGCCTGCAGCTAACTCGAATGTGGTTTGCGATGGATCCGCTTCCACAATAGCCTTCAATTCTTCATTATCAACTTTGGTCTCCGGCCGTCCACGGGGCTTGTTCTGCAGGTCGAAATTTCCAGAACGAAAACGTTGGAACCAAAAACGCACTGTGTTTTCTTTTGCGGCACCGTCGCCATACACATCATTAATCCTTCGAGCCGTTTCTGCAGCACTGGTGCCACGGTGGAACTCGTACTCGGAAATAACGCGATATTTCAAGTTTTTCATTTTGTAAACTGAGTGACGTAAAGAAAAAAACAATTGAGTAAAAAACAAATGAATTATAATTTTCAAAACACAAATACATGAGTAAATAGCTGTATAAATTTGGATTTGGAATTCCTAACCAAAGAGAAGATATTTGAGATCAAATTTGCCAGTACGGCAAAACGCCAATTTCATATGTAAGGACCTAATATTTATAATACCACGCAGTATTTTGACAACAGACACGCATAGAATAACATATTTTGCCTTTGTACAATCTATATTGTAGTATGGAATCATATATGGGGATGCGAAATTTAAAAAGTAATATCCAGGCTGATTACAAAAAACTGATTATTAAAATATAATCATAAAAATCCAGCACCTATCGCCCAGATTTACGATACGAAAAATGTAATTTTCTTTATTAAAACAGTTTTTTTTAAATACCGCATTACTACAAATAGAATAAGAACATTTTAATCAACAAAATACAAATAATACACTCCGTACTCAAAATATTCATGGTCACAGTCAAAGAACACTATAAATGAACCTAAATCCAACGCCATTTTATATAAATAATTATGCATTTTTTGGCTTTTTATACCTCATTCTTATTTTATATCTCATCATTATTTGCGCCATCTGGTAGGGTTAGTGACGGACATTGTTACATAGAGAATTATCTCCTTTTTGCCTTTTGTACCTAATTATTATTTTAAAGGCAGAGCGCGCGCCAGATAAAGAAGCTAAAGCTCATAAGGCGACCATGGTGTAAAATGCAAAAATATTTGATTTTATTTTTAACACATTTACATACCTGGAAATTGCACAAATTATTGGTTTATTTGTTAGTTTTGGCATTCTTATCTGACCGGCGCCTTACCTCGTCATTAATTACGCTATCTGGTAGTTAGTGACAGGTGTTGAATTATATTTGTAAGATTTCAATATTCAAGCATTTTGATTTGGATTTGCTAAAATATAAATTACACATCGTAGGTGCTTAAGAAAATGTTACAGGTTCAATTGGCCCGATAGACCTGTGTCATCGCGCGGCGAGGGAAGGGTTAACGTCTAACGGGAGTTCACACAGACCGATTTTTTTAACCGGCATTTTTAACTGACGCTTTTTGACACAGCCAATTTTTTCGAGGCGGCTCCACGCGGAATCCAGTTTAAGATAATGGACCAGGAAATTTACATTCTTAATGCGTTTGTTTTTTATTATCATTTTTTTTTGTTCGCCAAGGGTTGCCCGAACCCCGCGCACAATGCGATTTGCATACTAGAAATCCCGCCAGACTATGCGGATGCGCAGAGATGATGCATGCAAATCCCGCTTTTGTTGGAAAAAAACCCTGGGTGGTTATTAATTATGTGTTCGGTGTGTTTACACACGAGGTTTCTCACAATCTTTGTGCATATTTTAAAATAATCAATGTGTATCCCATAGACGTACTATAAATATAGACTAGTTGCAAACAAAATGTCTGCTGCACAGAACTATAACACGAATTACAGTGAACATAGACGTACATTGCGGGAATTGGTTAGCTTCACAATCCTTGTGCATATTTTAAAATAATCAATGTGTATCCCATAGACGTACTATAAATATAGACTAGTTGCAAACAAACTGTCTGCTGCACGTAACTATAACATGAATTACAGTGAACATAGATGCACATTGCGGGAGTTGGTTAGCTTCACAATCTTTGTGCATATTTTAAAATAATCAATGTGTATCCCATAGACGTACTATAAATATAGACAAGTTGCAAACCAAAATGTCTGCTACACAGAACTATAACACGAATTACAGTGAACATAGACGCACATTGCGGGAGTTGGTTGGCTTCGCTATAAGAAAGAAAGAGAAAACATCATAGACTATCAACGTAGAAAATACAGAAATCTCCGTACTCTGAAGTTGGTTTGAATATCTCTACAAATTATTGAAACAAAACTCACCTATGAAAGGTTATAGCCTCTTCTTTATCATGTCATGAAGCATTACAATGATTAACACAACAAACAGACATATTTAAAATTTGATTTTTTGAATTGTTAAGGCAAAAAGTAAACACTGCGATAAGCTACAATTTCATACGCATTCGTTCTCCAAAATTATGTTTTATTGTAACTACCTAACTAACTAACTAACTAACTAACGGTTAATGGTTAGTTAGTTAGTTAGGGGTAGGCAGAAAGGATTGAACGCCACACTCTTCTATCCTGGCACATCACTTTTGCTTCGGCCACATTCATACATCTTCTCATACAAGTTCTACGATTGTTGCGGCTTTTAACGGGGCCATCCTCAAACACTTGTTGTATCTGGTCATGCCAGGTCTTTCGCGAACGCCCTCTATTCCTGTTGCCTTCAACGCTCGCCTCATATTTTCTTAACCATCCTTTCCTCGTTTATACGTTCCACATGACCAAACCATCTCAGCACTCCTTTCTTTATGTGGTTATGAAAGTAATTTCTATATCTTTCTGGCTAATACATTTAGTACGTAATAGGAGACGGCAGACTCTAGATGTCTCAGATTTGTTTTTTAGTGACTAGTGTATTTATAGTATGTCTATGGTGTATCCTGTCATAAAATACTGCCGCGGGATCGTGGCGGTGGAGACAAATGTCAAATTCTTCTTTTTTTTTAAATTCACTTTGTGGCACCATTTTGTAAACAAAATAATGAATACTTTGTTTTAATCACACTTAACTCCGACCTCATTCATGGGGTGAACAATCTGTCCCACTTAGAGCTTTCATTCGAGAGTGACTTCTGTGCTTTCACTTTCAGTTTTCTCTCGGTTCCCTTAGGTTTTTTTATTTTTTTATAAAATCGTATGAGTTATTTTGAAAAACGAAGTGTAGGTATTTACCGTTTATTTTTAAAAAAATTTAGATACAATTTATTCTGTAAAAATATTATATATTAATTATTTAACATTCGAGTCACATTAAGGCGAGATACATCGAAAATTTTATTTTCTTACTTTTAGTTTTCTGCAGACATTTATATTTCTTATACTTTTCTTATTATATATAACAAACCACTGTACTCGTAATTTAGTCATGAATCTAACTGTAATGAGATTTGGACTAGCTTTTTTTACACCTTATAATCAGTACATATTTGTGATTATAATTTTTTTTAAATTTATGTTTTTTATAAAATTTACACAACACAATTGGTAATTATTTACTCCATTAAAAATCTTCATTGCACATCAAACATAATAATTTCGTTTTTTGTCCGTCTGTCCGTCCGTCTGTCTGTCTGAAACCCGAACCGGCCGCTTGCTGCATGTTGCTACCGTCGCCTCTCCATCGACCGACAAAAAGATAATATAAATATACACTGGAGCCTTAGCAAAGACGTGAACCTTTTCATTTCCCGCCCAGCACAATTGCCAGGGTTTAAAATTTATCATTTTTGACGGGTTACAGCTAGTAACATAATAGTTTTTTTAGAGATTTGGAGTTCTCTTGAATGGCAGTCTCATTTGTCTCTTCCTCTTGTATAATATTGTCATAATTTTTTTCTATCAATTTTTTAAATAAATTTTTCCGTTACGTCTCTGGTGAGAATTTTTTTAAATAAAACTTTATATTTGTTTCATGTATTTAATAAAATATTCAAAATATGATTACAATTTTCTGCACCAATTAAAATGCACCGGCTGCACGCACGATTTTACTTTTATAATGCAGTTAGACAGAGTCGAGATATCAGTGAAAAGTATAATATCTACTAATTAATATTTTCGTTAATTGGTAAGATGCATAAAATTTTATAATAATTAATTAAGACATTGAAACATTTTTCTTGTCTCTCGTGGCCGGTCGTGTGTATAATTTATTGGGCAGGTAGGTAAGTGGCAGGGGCGTGCACTTGGCACAAATAAAATGATTTTTTCTTTCGTTTTTCATCTCAGTTGTGACCAGGGTTCGAAGATATATATCACGATATTTATGGCTTGATTTGTATTTTCGATATATATCCAAAAAAAACTTTCTGCGGTCGTTAATAGATGGCCCTAGTTGTATTTTAAAAAATGCTACAGGTTTTTTTAAATATCTGCGATCGCTACTAGATGGCGCTTGTATTTTAAAAAGTGTTACTGTTGTTTTTTAGTTTAATTTGTTTAGAGGCAAAACTCACTAACTGCAATATTGACCAAAATGAGTTATGAATACAAACATTCGTATTTTTTCCATCTTTATTCCAGCTAAATATCAGTAAGTGAATATTCCATGTCTATTTACAATTATTTAGTGGTAAAACTCATAATTTTAACATTTTCAATAATTTTTGTATCACATGTTGATGCTTAAGCCTCATCATCTCAAAACTACTCCAATGTCGCTTAGTGAGTTTTACCTCTAAAGGGATGATATAATCCGTTTTCTATTTCACACAAAGAAACAAACACCCATTCCACTACATCAGAAAGAGCAACTTTTATAACTTATATATAATAATTGCATATATTAGCATTTTTCAGTATGCAATTCATTTATTTAATAAATAATAATTCATGTACTAATTATTTCGAGTTTGTATCAATCGACGTGTGTAAAAAAGAATAAAAAAAGTTTGAATATATATCCAATTTTTGATATATATCGGATATATACCAAAAAAATCTAATTTTTTGTATAAAAATCGGAATTTTTCAAACCCTGGTTGTGACATAAAGTGGTTTCAATCGCATGTGACATGGCTCTTGAAGCACTTCCAAAAGTCTCTTCAAGGAATTTCGGGTTTAATTAAATATTTTGACATAAATAAATTAATAGATACGAATGTGTTTGAAATAAACTATTTTCTACCAACTTTTAAAATAATTAAGATAAATTATAGAAGTCATAGAGACGAAGCTATTTTTATGAGAACCATGTATAGAAGGAAGTCTTTATTGGGTGGCCACACAGGGCTTATGACCTGTATGAGCTGTCTTAAGTGATCACTTTATAAAGTGCAATGTTTATCAATTCCACCGTAATCCACACGATGTCAAATTTTTAAAAAGTTTTATTTATGTTCTATTATCTGCATTCTTGCAAATATTTAAAGGAACTATGCCAGAGACATCTATCGTCCTTCTCGTGACATAGTATACATACATACATTTCACCGCTGGTAATGATACCTCTATATTTTTAAAATATTCAAGTATTTGGAAGAACACGGATAATCTAACGTACGTATATACAACTTTAAAAAAAAATGATATCATGTGGATGAAAATTTTTCTGATATGAATAGCTTCATCTCTGTGAGGTTTCTGTAATTTTTCTTAATTAATGAATATCTCTCTGTGGACAAAATCTAGTAATTATATTATCAGAACTCGCTTAAAATATTTGTCTTATAATGTTTCGAAATTATCGTGACAAACTTTGTGGAAGTTCATTACAATATATTTTTAAGAAATTAAAAATAACAACGTTGTTTTCTTCTCACTATAACACTTTAGTTATAAAAAAAAAATTATAAAGTTTTCGACGCTTACTGCGTCATCTTCAATAATAAACTAAACTAAATAAACTAAACTAAAATAAAGTTCATTGTGTAGGCAAGATCACACGCGAGCACGCCTCACATTGAATGGGGCTGGTATAGAGAGAGTGACAAAGTTTAAATACCTTGGAAGTATCCTAGCGGAAGACCTCGACCCAGAAACCGAAGTCAAATGCAGAATTGAAGCATCGCGAGCTGCTTTTAGCAAAATGAGACAGATATTCTGCGATGACAATCTTAACCTGAAACTTCGACAGCGACTGGTCAAATGTTATATATGGTCAGTCCTGCTGTACGGAGTGGAATCGTGGACCCTCAAAGTGAGTAGCATGAACCGGCTGGAGGCGTTCGAAATGTGGATACATCGGAGAATGCTCCGGATACCCTGGACGGATATGGTCAGCAACACAAGAGTTCTTCAAAGAGCTAGAGTGAATTATAGAGTTGCTGACAAATATCAAAATCCGAAAGGTATCGTATTTGGGTCATGTGCTCAGAGGAGAAAAATATGAATTGCTCCACCTGATTCTTATGGGCAAGATAGAGGGTCGTAGAGGTGTTGGAAGGAGACAAATTTCCTGGCTCCGCAATATACGCGACTGGACGGGCATAAGAAGTGTTGGAGAGCTGTTTCGTGCTGCCCAGGACAGGGACGCTTTCTCTCGGGTGATAGTCAACGTTGGGGGGACCTGACATGACACCAAAAGAAGAAGAAGAAATCTTAAGCCTAATGACCACTTGTCGGGTCTGGTGTGGGAGTGGAGTGGTGGGAAGGGGTAGGTTTGCGGTACGGGGCTAATATGGACAAGAGGGGGGATGTGATATAGGGTGTTTGAATGTTGAGTGTATTGCTATTGTTAAAATTGATTGCTTTGTCATATTATATTTATAATAATGTATTTATGAAAATCGTTAAAGAACTAGTAAATAAATATAATTTCTAATATGAAGCGCTCGCCCCTGGTATACTTCTTCCTATTTAGGTTTTTAAAAAAGTGCAATGCACGCAATTCAAAACCAGTTTGACTGCGAATAAATTTATTGTTATCAAAGACGGGACCGGCCCGACGTAACGCAAATATTTATTGGATACTTAATTTTGTAATTATTCATTGATTCAAATAGAAATCCGTTAATCGAGAAATTGGCCATGTTTCATTTTTACGACCTGCTAGGATTAACCCACCCGTTCGGCGCTTCCACGTTCATCCTTTCCCACAAGACAATTCATTAAGAATTCAAGGTGCAGTATTAATTTCTGCAGTCTCTCGTGTGTCGTTTGGAGAAAGTATTAACGACATTTGTGTCGCTGTTGTCATGGACTCTGTAACATAATAAAAATTTTTAAAAACTTATTGTTTTTCATCTCCCGGCGGCATTTCTGTCTTCCTTTAAGTATATTCCTTTTTTACTCCCTTTGTATTAACTCGTGGCGTCTGCTTGCTTGACGAAAAAACTTTGGATCGATTTTTAACCCTTTTCCCGTGATCCAATCGAGCTGAAACTTTGCAAGCAGACTCGTGGTGACGGTCAAGAAGATCTATCAAATTTTCGTTGTAGTGCAAACATATAAGAATATGTAAATAATTGATGGATCTATAGGCTCAGGTTATGGTTTAGAAAATGGATGTTGTGTATGAGTGAGTTTTTGAACGATGATAAGGTAACTGCAAGAACATCAGCATCAATGTTCATTTCTATTGTTCATTTTATTTTGTTTTATAATGTTGCATTTTATATTGTTCATTTATCTTAAATATGTTCTTACTTCCTTTATATTAACTCGTGGCGTCTGCTTGCTTGACGAAAAAACTTTGGATCGATTTTTAACCCTTTTCCCGTGATCCAATCGAGCTGAAACTTTGCAAGCAGACTCGTGGCGACGATCAAGAAGATCTGTCAAGTTTTCATTAAAAAAAATTAATCAATTTTTGGATTTTTCAAATTTTTAATGGTTTTTTCATACAACTTGTATGTCAAGTTGTATGAAAACTGGTCGTCTGGTAGACACGGAACTTATAGTATAATTTTGGATTTTTGGAAAAATTTTATTACTCCCTTTCGTAGCGTCGCTCGACCGAAGCCCAACGCGTAGGTTAAGCGCCAAACCAGTTTCCACTAGTAAATGAGAAAGGGAGTATAATTAAAACTTGATTTTTATGGGTTACTTTTTTTTAAATAACTTTTAGTATCATCTAGTCCAGTTGAACTATACTATACTTGAACGAAACTTCCTTATATCAAATTCAGAGTTTTATTGAATAACCGGTGTTGCCATTTTATGATTATTAAATTTGTATGTCCCAGGCTGGACAGACATGATCATCAAACTCCTTGGAAATAGTAAGCAGCGAATAAAAATGACAATGATAATAATATTTCAATAATAAAACCTATAAATTTTTGAAGATGTATCATGAAATCAGCAAACACCAAAGTCACTAACGAACAATCACATCAGCTGGACTCGTGACCTCAAGAAGACCTTAACTAGAATAAAGCAACGTCCTTAAATAAATATCTGCCTTGTAGATACAAAACTGGGAACATTTACTACATCTTAAATTAAAGGTTTGATCAGACATGCTAGAAAGGTTTCAAACACTAAAAAGTAGAGTGAATCCACTCTGTATTTTTTTTTGCAATTTGCATACTAAGCCTTAGGCAAATACCGTTAATTTTATTTTTTTATTTACTCGCTCTTAGACAAATACCCCATTCTTTATTGTGTCCTCGTCTTTTCTTTGGGGTGTCCGCCTTTTTTCTATGGGAGACGCGCTATTTGCATACGCGTACGGGGTGCAAAACTACCCCACGAAATCGAGATAGGGATGAATTTGCATAGTGGTAAGACCCCACAATGGGGAAAATACGCAATCTTTTAATTCATTCAAATTATATACGACATTTATATAAATACAGCGACGTTATTACCTGGATAGTTAACATCTTACATTATATTTTTAACAATGTTTTTAAAAATAAAATATAATAAATAAAATAATAAAAACCAATTACTAGATTTTGTTCACAGAGGGATAATTATTATTAATTAATGTCGATTGGACCTAGTTACGCGAATATGATGCAATCCACAATATTGTAAATAATAACTTAAGTGCACCAAACTGACGCTAAATATCTATATTATCTGTCTGTACAAAAGATCAGAGAAATGTTAATAATTTGTATTACCTTTTGTACGATGACGGACGGAATCTCCACCATCGCACGCGGGTCAGGAATTAGGAAGGAATTTTTTTCCTTCCCAATCTCCGCCGATAATGATTGATATTCTGACACCCGAGATACACGTCCACGGCTGAAAAATTGTACTAACAGCTTTTTACTGGTATGTCGAGTGCGGATTCAATCTCCAATTCTCCTGGCTTCGTCGAATCCGGAACAGATCGATCTGTCTCTTCCGAAAGGCTGATGTGAAATAATAGATTCGGATACCACACGAAAAATGGAATGTCAGTTCTCAAAAAAAAAAAGAACACCGGCACACACGCTTTCCAACTGTCATTGGGCGGATTTTCAAAAGTTTAAATCCTGGCTAGCGGTTTGCGCAGAATACGTCGGAAGTCAGTTCCGACCAATCAAAATCGTATCGCGGCCGGCGCCCGGCGGTCATGAAACACCCTTAGAACCAACTCAACCAACCCACATGTACGGTCGGTTAATTTTTTCATCATAAAAAACGTTCTTAGATCGTAACCTGTATCATCAAAAAAACTACGCCAAACTATACTATAAACAATAAAATAGTATTGATATTCTACACACTTCAATTAATTTTAAAACGAATAAATTCGGCGTACCCGATGAGCCACCTTATATAAGATTTTTCCAAGAAAATTAGAAAATAATAATATTTTTTGGTCATTTGGATCTTTTTTAATGTTTATATTTCTATTTGAATTACGAGAATTAAAAACTTTATATTGTATCATCTCAGAATGCGTATTTTGGAAATGTCTTGCACTCAGGGTGCGATATTTCAGTTTGGCCTAGTAAACATCATAGTTTTTAACTAATTGGTGTGCTAAATGGTTATAATAGTGAAATATCGTATTTTCATTGTTGTATAACATGAACATTATTAATCTTTCCACAAAAAACATTTATATTATTTAGATTATTTTATTCTTATTTTTATTAAAAGTGTTTTTATTTGTTATTTATTACTTTTTTTACTAATCGTTGTATATGTCAAAAAGTCATTAAAAGTATATACACAGTATATACTGTGCACTCTTCTTCTTCTACCCCTTATCCTATTGGGTCGGGGTCCTTGCACCGCATAGGAGGTTCCAACTTTTCCTGTCTTGAGCTTCGCTCTCCACGTCAGCCCAATTTAGTCGCAACTTCGCTTCCCAGCAGACCTCCAACTGCTTCCGCCACCTCCTCCTAGGACGTTCTTCTGGTCTTGCCTGGAATATCCGCTTTGGCAGTATATCTGCCGGCATCCGCAAGACACGTCCCAGCCACCGTAGCTGTAATTTATCTCTGCACTCTGCCAAACAAAAATATATTGTGGCAAGATACGGAGGTACTACAACATTTTAAACAAGTAATGCGTATTACAACGATTAGTTAGTGTTAGTTATAATTAGGGATGCATCCGATACCAATATATCGGCGATATCGTGGGTTTTCCGATATATCGGAATCGCCGATATTAATTCGCCGATGCACCGATACATTTTGAATTTCATATAGATAATCCATGTGCAAACGCGCCATCTTCGCGCTTAATTCGTTCATGTTTAAACGCGGCACAATTTATCTACGCTCGGGGAATCTCCGCGTTTCATAATTTCATTCAGAACACGGAATATATGTCGCATCAATACTCTTACTATTCTCAAACTAAGCCAAATGCCTATGCTATGAAAATAGGACTAAATTGCTGGTGTCCTGGAATGGGGCTCGAACCACCAATTACCAGATCACTGGGCGAGCGTCACGACCACTACACCAACAAACTACTTATATAATAAACTCATATAAATAAACTAATTACAATTTAAAAATTTCATTCTAAAATAAACATTCTAAATAAATATTATACAAGTAATTTCGTCTGTTTCTAATCTAAACCCACAACTTTTTATACCTTTTAAAATCTTCACTGTCCGCAATGGTATCGGTATCGACATTGTCCATACTTTTTTATGAATATCGGTATCGGTATCGTATCGGCAAAAGCTTGTATCGATGCATCCCTAGTTAGAACACTTTTATTTTGAAATATTTAAAAAAAAATCACAAAGCTACCGTTTGATCGATGACCATAGTCAATATATTTTCCATACTCACATATTTAAGTAGCGACCGGTTTCGTCAGACGAACCTGCCGTACCACGGTATCAGAAAACAGCGTAGGAGTGCAAAAATTATAAATTCAAAGTTGCTAAATTTAAATGTCCATCTCGAACTGAGTGGCTACCAACTGCAAACACTACATTTCGTCTCCACTTCTCGACCTAGCATAAGCTCTTGAATTTGTACATTTTTTTGCACACTCGGTGTACGTACGACGTAACTATGAATTTAATATTACAAAATATCATGATGGAGGGTGGTCTTTGAGTTTCCTGGTGATCATCCAGATTACGAAGTCTTATGTCGGGGTTTTCCTTCGTCAGGACAGCTGAACGGACTCGGTAATTGCAATGCGTATCCACAGATGGCAGTGGCGTGCAGCGCATCCAAGCAAAAAAGCTGTGCATTAAAAAAGAAAACAAATATTTTTATTTAATTAAGCATAAATTATAGTCTCACAGAGACGAAGCTATTCATATATGAGAAAAGTGGAAGCAAGTCTCTTATACGATGGCTCAGGACTTACAACCTGTACGAGCTGGCTTATGGATCACTCTACATAATGCAACGTTCACCAATTCCATTGTAAGAACATCAATACATTATAAAAATGTTGAATGTTCTATATATATGATTCATATATTGCACTGGTCTCTGATAGAGATCTGTTGTTTCTTTCTCCTTAACAAGTTAGTATGCACAGATTTCGCAACTGGTAATAAAAACTTACCTATGTATTTTATTTTTCGAAGTGGAGTGTTTTTAGCAATATTCCTTATTAATTTATATATGATATTCTTTCGAATTAATAATTAATACATATCTACTTAAATTCGCCTGAAAATCAATATTTTCAGGCGTATTCCGTATATTTTTTTGCAGTAGTAAGTGTCCTTTACTATTTTGGATGGATTTTTGACAGCCCTGATTTGACCGAAACATTATGTTTACGGAAACCTATTAAAAATACTAGAAATTTCATTAGGACAATTTTTGCACCGTGGCGCATTCATCGCTCTCTAATAATGTCCGAGTTTCACCGTACTGGGAACATAATTTAGCACAGGGCACATAATTTCAGGAGGAATTCATTGCCTAATTACATTTTTTAATGAAAGCAAACATTTATAAATGTCAGTTAATGTTGTTTAACTAACATTATGTAAATTTTATATTAAGGAATAGTTTGGTGTGATGAATTCATTTGCTATTTGCTAAATATGTAAAAAATAATGTAAATTCGAGATAAAATATCCGTATATTTTACTGTACATCTCTATCGTAGATTCATGTCTATCAGTCTTATTTACATACCTTTGTACAAACCGCAAATTATGTAGAAAAATGTTGTAAGTCAAAAAGATTAATTGTTCAGTGAAATCAAAAATATTTTTATAGTTTAATTAATAAACAAAACTGTTACTTGTCGTTGGACCTCACTATTTTTTTTATAAATTATGAATCGATACTTGATACTAAGTAGGTATCACAACAAGAGTGTGATTTTGAATTATCACATTTTTAATTTCTTCACCTTTACTCTGATTTTTTTTTTTTGGGTAGCAATCCTAAGATTGGTCTAAAACAAGCACTCGCTTTCTCCACTCCTCTCTGTCACCTGCCAGCCTCTTCATTTCTTGGTAGGTGCTACGGCGCACATCTCCGATACGTAGCTTAATCTCGGGCGGCCTCTATGATTGTTGCCTTCAACATTCCCTCGACGATGGTAAAAAGCAGGCCCGGATGCCTTGATTACGAGATCCAAATTCAACACTATATAGCGCAACAAAACAAATTAATTTAATCACTAATTTTATTAATTCTGTAGCTGAATTATTTTATTTTACCAATCCCTTTCGATCGTACACATATATAGTGATATGATTTGCGCTGACGTGACACAATGAAATATTTATGTTGATTTTGTTTCATTTTTTTTTTATACTTATTACATAGATAAATATGCCAAACTGTCCAAAATATTTTTTCCAGTCGACAAAACAATTACGACATGAATTCACCGTTTGGTTTAATAAATAAACAAATAGTTATGTATGTATCTTATTAATAGCATTGAGGTTCGCAAAATTTCTCACAGGTTTTGAGGGGTTGCAACCCGCCTGATTGGGGCAACACGTCGTGTGCATTTGAATGCGTTTATAATGAAATGCATCACATTAAGGGTACTTGATGGTCTTTCAAAGAATATATTACTTTACATCCAAACATAGACCCCAAGACCCTGTCACTAATATGAACGTCTCCCATCACATATAAAAATAAATCCGTAGTTTTGTCCAGAATTTTATTTTAATTTTTTTTTCCAAAATTTAATATCTTTATATTACATTAATAATTAATTGGAAAGTACCGCTCGTATTATTTTTGAACGCTTCTTTTAGCTTCACTTGTCTATATCTGTTTGTCTGTCGGTCTATAATTTGACGCACTTCCTTGCCAACAATTGCTCTGAAATTCGGCAGAGAAACAGAAGAATAAAGAGAAAATTTCCGGATGATAATACAGTAACCATTCATTGAGATTGGTGAACAATGCATTGTGTAAAATGATTGTTTAAGACAGCTCATCAAGGTCATAAGCCCTGGGCCACCCTTTATTGATTTACATAAATTTTTCCCATACAAATAACATCGTCTTTGTAAGACTTCTTTAATGTACAATTAATTAATTAGTGCCCCTCTGTGGACAATATCCAGTAATTGTGTTATAATAACGTACATACAAAAAAATTATTAAAAACATTGTTTAATTGAAATCTTAAGATTTTATTTATTTATTTATTTATTTTATACGTATATGGATTATTACCTTGATGTAATATTTTATCTGGCAACGACATTCAATTGGTCACTTTGTTTCTATCATCCCAAAGAATGGTCGACTCATCTCTCTAATCCAAATTTTATTCATTGTTTTTAGATTTTTTGGTCACTTAAATTTCGATGATCTTTTCAACATTATTTTGTATAGTTTACGTAGGGTCCATGAAAATCTGAAATTTTTTTAATCTAAGTCAATAAAACAGGGTGGTTCAAAACGGGGATGTCTGGAGAAATTTTGTGGAGTCAGCCTTGAAATTGGATGGCCCGTAGCGCCAGGTGAAGATGACGATGATGTATACAACTTAGACATTCCGAAAAGACTCTCAATGCCTCGGGATATTTATTCAGCAGAAAATAAATGCAAATTTTTAAGATTAATTCGCTGGTTTGCGCGTTGATTTATGCATATAAAAAACACGTATGTACATTCTACTTCTTCTTGCAATGTGTGTTGTAATTTTCACGATCATTTAATCAATAATCTCAAACATAACACGTTTAAACTGTCTATATGCTCAGATAAGTCAAGTATTTTGATACCATACTAGCTGTAACCCGTCAAAAATGGCGGTACTTTTACATGTCGGTTCCTAAAGAATAAGTATTTATTTATTTAAAAAATTATAAAAAAAGTTATGGACGTTACAGGAAGTTATAATAAATGAATATTATTAGGATTATATCGATTATAAAAAGCATGTTTTTTCGTATTTTCGTGCATGTATTCGTGGTGAAATGTATTTTCGATGGTCTCTTACCGTGGGTAAATGGCATTCTCCCGAGAATCTGCGCATTATCGACTAAACTAACTAATTAACCATCACGAAGTTCCTTCGCAGGAGTAAGCAGAGAGGATAGAGCGCCACTTTCTTCTATCTTGGCACAACACTTTACATTAACAGGGCCATCCTCTAACAATCACTCATTACTCAGTCTAACAGAGAAACATGTATATGGAAGTCTTTTTACGATGGCCCAGGGTTTAAAATCTATATGAGCTGGCTTAAGTGATCACTCTACACAATGCAACGTTCACCAATTCCATCGTAATAATATCGGAACATTGAATGTCCCAAATAGGAATCATCCTTATATTTCAAGGAGCTTTATTTATTATTTTCTTTCAGGCTTAGAAAAATAAGCGGTTGCATTTTATAATCCATGTGGTACGCTTATTTTTATTTCACCTTCATGTCGTGTTTTATCCCGTTATTTTTAATTTTAAAATGCCAATACGCCATGAGACCCAACAACTCTAGCGAAACACATCACAAAAACAAACAGGCTTGAGAAAATCACACGGGTGTATCGTGACCCAGCCGGGAATCGAACCTGGAACCCCCGGGATGAGAAGTCAGTGCCATGACCACTAGTCTACGTGGGCCATCTAAGAATGTAATGGTGAAGGATGTAATCATCTGGTAATGGTGAAGGAAGTATGTACCAAAAGACAGCGCTCTCTACCCGGCTAAAACAGGCGTAACTGTTTGCTTGCTACAGATGCATACGCCTAATTGAATTTTAATAGCAATCTTTCTATGATGGTTGCAGTCGACGGAAGCATGGGTAAAAAAATACACCGGTACAAATGATATTAATCAAATATTCAATTGAGTTCACGTCATTGCGCAACTCCACGACTACACAGTAGTTGGCTGTCATAATCGTAACTTTTAAATGATAAAAGTTTTTTTACTCTCTCCGTACACACGATGATGGTTTTCTTATGTGATTTCTACTACGAAACCCGTTTCTGGTATATTGCGTATATTTCATAAAGGTACAGATACACATGCTTATTTAGTGGCATGCTAATGAGCATGCCACTAATTAGCATGCCCTAACAACTGTACACACTTGCTCATTACTGGCATGCTTATTAGTGGCATGCTCATAAATAAGCATGCCCAAAGCTAACAATAAAACACACATCCTTATTAGTGGCATGCTCTTCTTGGTCAATAGAATAGAGACGCTCTTGTTCAAAATGGAAACTTTGCAAACTGAAATAGAAAATTCAAGTGAACCAATAAATCAAAAAAGTTCCCGAGTTTCCATCCGCACATTTTTGATTTTAGTTTTTATAATTTTTATTGTAAGATTTGAATCATTCATGCCTATTAATAAAGTTTGACAAACATTATTTCTCACTATATTATTTTTACACAACGGTGACCGAGTATTCCACAGACATTCGTGATTCCTATAATAAATCACGAAAAGTAATGTTTTATCATCACCCCAACGCGCCATATTTGTTTCATCTGTCGCGTACTGAGAAGATCGCATTGATAATACTAGCCGCGAAGCCCACGAATGACATAAGCATGCTCATAAAAAGCAAGCCTGTTCACACATGCTCCAAAGATACCCCTTCTCTATGATGAATAACAGTGGCATGCTCATTACTAGCAATGTGCGTACACACATGCCACTAATAAGCGAGGCCTAAAGAAGGTCGATACTGCGCATGCTCACGTGCCACTAAATAAGCATGTGTATCTGTAGCTTAACTCCAGCGAAACGTAGAGAATCGAATCTCAACACATCCATACGGTTCGTGTAATATATCCGTTTATTTCAATACAAATATAATATTTAAGTCTTGTCAGGGATATATATCTTGCAGCTTGTATCTGAGTAGCTTGTTGGTGTAATGGTCATGACGCTCGCCTAGTGATCTGGTGGTCGGTGGTTCGAGCCCCATTCCAGAACACCAACAAGCTGGTCCTATTCTCGTAGCACAAGTTTAACTTACTTGTATTGTGAAAAATAGTAAGAATATTGATTTCGCATCTCTATTTTTTAATAATAATAATATCCAGTGATGTGCAGCTGTGAGTTTCCGGTTGCTTAAATAATAGGGTAAATTCACATTTTACATATATCTAAGAAAATATATGAAATAGATTCAGAAAAATAAATTATATTTTGTAACTCTGTATGGATGGTGTGGGATGATGTTTTCATTCATAATTTTTATTATTATTATTATTATCTTTAAAAGACGATTCCATTAAAACGCAATATGATTGGTGGTGACGTTGTTTAGCCAGAATTATAGAAAAAGATATGAGAAAATGGTCAATGCAATTTGTTTATTGTCTATGGTCATTGTTCGTCTTCGCTCCGTTTTTACTCGTCTTTGCATGGTTTTTATATAGATTTTGCCGTGTTTGTAACCTATTTTAATAAAATAACTATCTAAGAATAAATTAAAAACAATGAAAGACGGATGATCATAAGGAAAATCCGACAAATTACCGAAAATTGATGCCTTAATGTTGGATTCATTTTTCAGTTTTCAGGAATGAATTTCTACATTTGGGTACCATACAATATCTAAAAAACTTTTTTCCTGACATTATGGACGCACTATACAAAAAAGCCAGCTTCTTTTGTAAAAAAGCAAATAAATGTCTAAATACGTGAATATGCTGTTACGTGTTAAACGTCAGATTGACATAAAAATTGAATTAATGTATATTATAGATATCTCACAGAGACGAAACTGAATTTATTATGGGAAAGTAGGTATAGAAGTCATTTGGGTGTACATAGGACTTATGACCTATCTTATGGTTGGCTTAAGTGATCACTTTGCACAATTGTAACATTCGCCATTTCCACCCATGATAGAATATACCATGCTTATTCATTTTTTGGAAGTTGTATATATGTTCAATTGCGTGGAAAGCTTTCACATATGAGTTGTAAGCGCCTTTCCATGCGGCCTGTACAAAGCCATTTTCATTTCCCTAAATCCCCACAGATGTCGCTAATGAGAAAATCTACATTGATTTTAATTTTTGAAATAATATTTCCTGGCGTATCCTAGTGTAATGCAAGTATTCGGATGAATTTCATTACACAATAAAGTATATTGCTCTCAAAATTCCGTAAAAAATCAATGTAGATTTTCTCATTAGCGACATCTGTGGGGATTTAGGGGAATGAAAATGGCTTTCTACAGGCCGCATGGAAAGGCGCTTACAACTCATATGTGAAAGCTTTCCACGCAATTGAACATATATACAACTTCCAAAAAATGAATAAGCATGGTATATTCTATCATGGGTGGAAATGGCGAATGTTACAATTGTGTAAAGTGATCACTTAAGCCAACCATAAAGATAGGTCATAAGTCCTATGTACACCCAAATGACTTCTATACCTACTTTCCCATAACAAATTCAGTTTCGTCTCTGTGAGATATCTATAATATACATTAATTGATTAATAATGTCTCTGTGACATAAATCCAGCACTGTTCTGAAAGATTTGAACAAACTCTAAATATTCTGAATAAAAATTGAAATCTAACGTCACTTGCGAAAATTAATTGCAAAGTTAATATTTTTCTGTGAATTTACCCGAGATTGGTTCTGAGAGCTGGTTCTTAAAATATAGATTTTACGATTTTATATTTTACGATCTCATTAATACTTTTGAACCGAATGCCTGGAAATTAGATGAAATTGTCAATTCGTAGAGAGCTGGCGTAGATAATATTAGGAATTATAGTGAAATTATTAAGTTCAAAATAAATTTAAATCGTTTTAGAGATTATATCGATAATATTTTAAGAGATAACTGCAATAAACTTCTTGAAACGGTCAGAAAAGCAAAAAATATTATTTATACAATTACAATTTTATACTCATATTTTATTTTAATGCCTATATTATGTTTTAAACTTATATTTTTAATTTTTATACTCATATTTTAATGCTTATACCTGATACTTTCACTGCTTATACCTTTTAATGCTTTTTAACATGTACTTTATATTCATATATTTTATATTTTACTGCTTATTTCCGATATTGTTTAATGTATTTTCTTTTTGATTTTATGTATTATTTTTTTTATGTAAAAGCCTGTAATGGGCGTAAAAAAGTAAATAAATACACAATCTGAAGAGACGGAAAGAGAATTTTCGTTAATGAATAGGCACTTATTAATCAGAAAAAAGTGCAAATTTCGTTAATGAATAGGAACTTATTATTCAGAAAAACGGGCAATAAAAGGACAAAGTTAATTTATATCAATTAGGACATATATCAGCTTAATGACAATTAATTTGACAGGTTTGCCACTGACTTCATGAGATTCCACACAATTTATTAAATCATAACTCAGAAGTCACCATGTATGTAGTGAATAAATTATGTAATATAAATAAGTAATTTTGCAATGTATAATAATTTTTTTAACTTTAAAAAAATGGTGTAAAAATTGGGGGTTGGTGTTGGTGAACCGGTTGTTAGAATTTCAGCAGCACATCACTGGATGTATCTGTAAAAATTCAATAGTAAATTTAATAATAATAATAATAATTTATAAAAGTTACAATGTTCCTTTTAACAGATTAGGGAAGGTATTATTATTGGCAAGGAAGTAAAATAAGTTGGTCACAATATTGTGAGAAGCAAAGACTTCTTCTTTAAAATTCTTTAAAAATAAATTTTTTGCCAAGAGAACTCAGCAAATGCGTAACACTAGAATGTCTTCTTCCCTAATGTATCAGCCAATAAATGCCAAGACAGTGTTTGGTTAAAGAAGTTTTTTTACAAGGTTCTTTTCTTCATACATTGTCACTTTTCAAAAAAATTATTAAAGCCCGAATTCAGAGTCAATACTTAGATGATTAAGAAGGTACGCCTTAAAAGTGTTACTTTGTATGGAAAATTACGCTTTTAAGGCATACCTTAACCTTTAACACACTAAGTATCGAGCGTAAGGGAGTTATGCTAAATGATGAAAATGATATTGAAATGTCTTTGGTATTTTTGTCATAGTCGGTTTGGGCACCCTATTTTTATATTTAATGACAAAATTTATTGTCAACTGCATTTACATAAATACTTAACTGCAGAATTTTTTATTTTTTTTTATATTTATCTTAATTATTTTGTTCCACACATAATGCTGTATGGGCTAATAATAATACATGATTTCACTCAAACATATTGCATTCCATCCAGTTATTTAAAAGTTTTTACAATAAAATTTTTGCACTCATTAAATATGGTTTAAATAACCTCCTTTTATTTGTTCATTCAACTGTATTTTTTCACTTCATTTTTTCGATATTGCTTTTGCATTCAACAACATCTACTTGTTTTTTCAGTCCATATTTTATATTTACATCCAAAATTAATTGATTAATTTTTTATAGTATTTCGTTCTCATTCTATTATAAGCTGCTCATCTCGGCACAGGTTCAACCTAGTGAGTTGAGTGACCCTTTTTCTAACAAATATGCCTTAAGTTCAGGATACGGAAAATATAACAAAAAAAAACAAGCGAGCCTTAGAGTCACAAATGATGTGTAACATTTGTCATATCACAATTAAAAATATCAATTGAGCAGCGACAGAAATTATCTTCTAAGAATTAGCTTCTTTAAATTTTGAGGATCTATGTATTTGTTAATTATTAAATACACGCATTTTATTTAGAAATGTGTTTGGTCAATTATATGTTTATTTATTTTCATAGATGGCGGTAGTGTGCCGCCATACATATTGTATAAAAAAGTTGAATAAATATTTAAAAATAATCACATAAATTACATAAAATTTGGGAATGTAAATCATTAAGGGTAGTTATTGTTTACATTCATGTAAAAAAAGTATTTATTGGATAATTTAGAAGATATAAGCCGAAATATATCAAAGTTACAACATCCAGCCGCGTATCATATATACAAAATCAGAAGCGTTCAATGTTGTAAGTGTGCATCTTCGCTGT
The DNA here is from genome assembly GCA_016648135.1 of Agrypnia vestita. Taxonomy (NCBI): domain Eukaryota; kingdom Metazoa; phylum Arthropoda; class Insecta; order Trichoptera; family Phryganeidae; genus Agrypnia; species Agrypnia vestita. The sequence goes on along the minus strand of JADDOH010009995.1, from coordinate 1,808 downwards.
GATGGCACTTGCTGGACATCGATTTGTTTATAAACGACGATTTCTTTCCCATCGCGCGCGCGTCTTATTTCCTGTTACGCATTTCCATCCATTTTCACGAAATCACTGCCACCGATTGCAGGAAAGCGAGAAGAAATATGTTACACATCAAAAATACAATCTACGACGATTTGAATGACCGGCGAGATACAGAGAGGCACACGCGGGTGTTATCATCAGGTCCAACACGTTTCGCTTGATCTATCCATGCGGCAACCAGGTCAAGCAGTAGCTCTTCAAACGTCTTACACGAGTGTGTACATATATGAGTATTTGCTGGTCTTCCGCTGCGTCACGAACTCCTCGTGGGTACAATGCATGGTTGTGTTACACGGTGCTTCGGCAATCGTAGCCAAAGGCGGCTTTCATGCTTCGACGCTCTAATGAGAAGCTGGGTATTAAATTTGATCTATGGGGTTACAATGGTGTTATCTCAAACGCTGGCCGTAGGCTTGTCGAGCTCATGGGTCTCTTGTACAAGAATCGCATAGTTGCTTCTAAAGATGAGCTCAAAATCAAAATCATCAACTGTGAATGAATCACTTGCATCATCACAATCGCTAATGGTGATTCAGTACCAGAATCATTGGTAAGAAAATTTTTAAATTTGTTTATATATGAGAAACGTGTATGTAAGAGTAGCTTGTTGGTCTTGTTAGTGGTTAGGACTCTCGCCTCGTGATCCAAAGGTCGCGGGTTCGAACCTCATTCCAGACCAGCAAGTTAGTCGTATTTTCATAGCACAAGCGTTTAGCTTAGTTCTAAAGTAGTTAGAATATTGATGTGACAAGTATTCCGTGTTAGCATCTCTATTTTTTAAAAAAGAAATAAAAGTCTATTATACGGTGGCCCAGGGCTTACAACCTCTATGAGCAGGCTTAATTGATCTCTCTACACAGCAATAAATTTGTTCACTAGAATATTAATTTAAAGAGAGGGTACCAGCAATCAATGAGACAGATTAATTCACTTTCATCTACTGTCCTTCTAGTAGAAATCTATCTAATAGAAAAGTAATCGCCGATTTAATGATACTATTTTAAATTATAAATGGTTACCTTGATTACTTACAAAATGTTATTTGCGATATTAAAATAATACTTCCCGGTATACGATATCGCCGATATATCGGTATCGGATGCATCCCTAAATTTTATTGCAACTGACAATATGATCATTGATGCAACAGATAAAACAACTTCCTTTGTAATATAATAATGAAATATAATATATTATTATATATTTATATGGCATGCCTGTGTTTGTGTTAAATTAAATTAAAATGAAATAAAAACACAGTTTAAATTCAAAAAAACTAAAATCAAGTCATGTCTGAAATCACAATTCTTTTTCACTTGCCGAGAAAGCTAAGTGTTTTCGACTAATTTTTTACCATTCTATGTGTAGGTATAACAGATACGTAGCAGTATGCAGATGTTTTTTATGATCGTATCTCTCCGTCAAATTTAATCACCGAACTAACGAGAGAATTGTCTATCAAGTGCTTACTTGTTTCTTGTAGCAAGTGCTTATGTATTTCGCCTGTACGACCGTAATCAACCTGTCAATGCGAAAGTATTTACTGAGCCTATTATTTATGGATGCAAAATTTGCAAACAGAAATTAAATGGTCATTGAGGTGATTTTTTTTTTGTTTATTTATTTATCAATGGGGAAATTGACAGAAAATCGTTTTTATTTTTATTTTTTTATTTATTTAAATTTATTACATATTTTACAATAAACAAAGATCCTGCTAACTATGAGTT
>JADDOH010009994.1:0-18040 GCA_016648135.1 Agrypnia vestita | reverse complement strand
GCAATTTAAGTGCAGAAACTAGGTATACTTATTAAATAAATTTTCGGGTTTCGTGTCTACCTTATGCGTCGGAATCTCAGACGCTTCGAGTTAAAAGAAAGGGAGTAATAATGAAATGACAACCCTAGCGTCAATGCAAGAGTAGGCTAATAACTCGCCGACAGGCCGGAGATAAACTACTGTTCTGGGTATACTGTGATAGTACCATTATTAAAAAGTATTTGTAGCCATGCGAGTAAAATAATATATTTGAACGCTACAATCATAATGAAAATATTCAGTTGTTGAAATATTTTTAAATAATCAACTGAACTTTGCGCATTCAATTCAGGTAGGTACCTAATTACCATTTGCTTAATTATAATTTAATTCGATGCCAGAAGGGAGGTACAGTATTTTGTGTAAATTTGAACGATTTTTTTCTACCATTATTGATGGGCATTTACGTAGTTAATAATGTTTACCAATTAACAAATGCGATTTAATTAATCAAACAGTAACATCAGATACAACCAGCGAGTCACTAATTATGCATACTGGTAGAAATAATTAATTTATTTGAATAAAGGTTCATTGTTGCATTTTTTGTTATTATAATACAAAAAATATTTTATAATGATGACTAAGTTAAATAAATTTGGAGACCTCCGTAAAATCATATTATTTTAGATATTCAGTGAACTCCATTTTTAGACGGCTCATCGTAGAAATTAACATTCGAAAAAGGTATATAAAGGATTCGTTAATTGAATATATTTTGAACAGGAAATTGTATCTTTCGGACAATTTCTGATTTATTATGAATCGGTTTACAAATAATTATTTACTAGATGCAGCCCATCAAAAATGACGGAAAGTTGGTTTGCGTCTTTGCTAACCCCTAGTATATATTTATAGTATATTCTTGGTGGTACACGTACGACCGTAGCAACATGCGTTGAGCGCTAGTTCGGGTTTGCTGGCCCGGGGTTCAAGCCCCATCTCCAGCCGTTTAAATTCGTTTTTATAACCGTGAATTCGTACGAAATTACGGATGTTGGACGAAGTTACGGGGACAGACAGACAGGCAGATGGATGGACGAATAGATGGACGGACAGATGGATAGACAAAAAAAAATTTATACTTTACTTATACTTTAGTACTTTCTATAACCTTCCCCTTACAATACTATCATAAACCTTTTGCAGATCTATAAATGCACATAAAGATTTTTGATTTTTCGCTGAAAATTTCTCCGTCAACACTCGCGGAGAGAAGATCTGATCTATGCATCTGATTGCAATAAATAGAAAAATTAATTCTAATTAATAAAGCATGATATTGCATGAATAAAAACACTAGCATACATGATATATTAGTGGAAAAAATACTTGTGAATAAATGATCAACTGCTCTGTTGCAAGATATCGGAGCAATGGTATTTGAACAGAGCTTGGTTTTTTCATTTCGTCGTATTATTTTCAATATATCGACTCTTCTACGTCCGCAATTACAGAATAATCAGTCGCTTAAGCAGGAAACAGTATATTTTTCCCGAGCGCGCTAATTGAATTTCGCGCAAATCGAATTCGTGCTAAACAAGGCTTTTTTATGATGAAATTTTACACACAAATAAACAGAAAAATTCTGCCTTTTTATAAAGATAATGACCTAATCAATATCAACCCAAAAAAGACGTCCGAATCTTGAAAATAAATAGCACAAAGATATTTCTTTTACTGGGAAGAATGGACGGGTCCACGGACTTATAGCTTAATGTAATCTTATAAATCCTCGCCTCACCTCCTTGTCTGTCTTCATTACAGGTATTGACAGGGGGGGGAGTGGGGGTGGGGGGCAATTTCCAGAAAAGTATTTTCAGGTAATTCAGAGGAGACGGACAGAAAGATTAGTTGTTAATTCAACGTCGAAGCTTCTTTCAATTTATTGTTAAGGAAAAAGATATCCCGTAATGGAATCCCTGTTTGTATCCTGATTATTTTATTACTTGGCAATTTCATTGTAGATACTGCGGGCTCCGCTCTTGAGCCGTACCAGGGCCGGCAGTAGAAAAATAAAAAAAAAGTACGCTTTCGACTCGAGTCGCAATCTTATTTTATTACGAATAAATTTTATTTGCAGATAAGGGCTACGCCCCTAGGCAAAGATTTTTCACTTTTGTCACACAACCAAATTATATTATTATAATACAGTATTGAGATGGAAATTTTAAAAAATGCCCATATTTCTAACACAGAGATATTTCTCATTTTAATATTTCACTCCTGAAAGGTGTTCATATCAAACGTTCAATCAAAAAAAATGACCACATTCTATTATAAGTTTGCTTGATTAATCAAACTATATATAAAAAAAATCACATTGGAAACAATTAAACATCGCCTTGTCGCACATTAAATAGATAAACGATGAAAATTTTAGGGCCCTAGCTAGTTGAGTTCGATTATAAAATTTGGAGACACACAAACAGATAGGCGAAGCCAAATGAAAGTGCGAAGCCAAATGAAAATGCACTTGTTATTTCTTGTTTTTAAAACAAAAAACATTCATTTTTAAAAGATCAACTTCATTCATAATTTAAAATGGATCATGGTAATTGTTTAAAGATAAACGATAAAAATATTTTCGTAGAGTAGAAATATATGAATCCAATAGTGTTGCTAACTTACAGCCGACTCAAGTGTTCTTAGGGATATTTTTAAATTGATCACCGATTTCCTCAAATTTTATTTATGTCTTCAGTTTTTAAGGAAATGTATGATTCTACCCTCTAGAATTTGTGGTAACATGATTATTTTAATAAACCAAACTTTGTACTTAGCACGAAATAGAGTTTTATTCTTATTACAACTCTAATATCGAGAGATGCAGTCCCTCTCATGTTGTTTTTTACACCTGTTCATGGCAGGATTGCGTCTCTCAAAATTATACTCTACTACGATCTAAGTCTATTACGATCGATACGCCATCTGTCCTTATAGTCTCTCGATTACGTGAGCTGGTGTTCATCACGTGAGAATGGGACATCTTCGAATCCTACTATATATTGGTTATCATTACTGATAGTATCATACAATGAACTACCCAAGGAATTGAGGAATAGTGCAGACAAAATTTTTTTCAAGAATCAGTAAAAAATGGATCCTCGAAATGGATACGGAGACTCTCCAAAGCTTGGTCACCCTATGATCATTTTTGTCACAAAATTCGTGAAACTGTTTTGACAGGATGTACTGTGAAATTCAAATGACATTCTTCTAGAAAACTTGGCCCAATGTACAACGAAAATTGACATATCAGATAAAACTTCGAATAGAAGATTTAAAGCTGTGCATTGAAGAACTTATATATACATCTTATTATGTCTTTGACATTAGTGTTTGTGAAGAATCTTTTTTCTTATTTTATTTACATGTGTAATCCACACACACGAAAATAATATTTTAATAAAAAAAAATATTTGCTTCTGCATGTGCGTTGCCTATAAGGCCGATATTTAAAAATCTAAACTTTATAACAAATTTAATTTGAAATAAATAAATTAATAACCGATTTTTTTTGGATTTAAATGGTTAAACTTAATTAAATAAAATTCGAAAGATCTCACAAACAATCTGTCAATCGATAAAATATTTGGTTACCATAGGAATACGAACGCGAAAATTTTCTTTTCCGGTAACAGTGATACCAGTTTTGCCATAATAACCGTGACAGCAAAAAAACGACAAACTTACGAATCGTTGATATTAATAATAGCCTCTTATGTTTCAAAAAATATTTATTTTACATTTTCTTCAGGTACGAATGATGAATTTGCACATTTAATTTTTACATTTTTTTTATTTATGTTACATAATCTACTTTCGATATAAGTGACTCATGCGCACGTAATCTCTTATATAAATGATACATCTATTTTTCCATTTTCAAAAAGCTATCAACATCATATTAAACGATGAATCATAAATATCCTTTGAGTAATACACGCTAGGTGACGCCAGGATAAATCAATCCATTTTTATTTTCATCTGAAATATTAAGCCTTCGATACGTATATCGAAAATGTATTACTCGTATTGATATTTTTGTGTACATTGTGGGTATTTCTGAAAATCTCTGAGTTTCCTTTGAACAGTATTTCCATAATAAGTCTATAAGCAATTTTCAGAAGCTATTGGGTTTATTTTGTTCAACCCCCACCATAATGAATTATGGAGAAGTAAATTCTTATATTTGCAGGTATTAATTTCTCGGTTTGATAAAAAAATATTATGTTTACTTTATTTTCCAATTCCAATATTTATTTTTAATGTTTTTATTTTATTTTATTAAACATCTATTCTTTTTCCTATATACCAATCGTACCTACTTACAAGTTACTAACCTTTGTTTTGATTGTAAAATATTCTTGCGAAAAACATCCAAGTGTTTCGGATTTAGTCCACAATAGTTAGGAAGGTTATATATTTCAGGGATACGAGATGAAAAACTTGTGAAAAATATAAGTTTTGGAGATAAGCGACATCAAAATAATAATCAAAATAAGATATATTATATATATAAGAATGGACTTTGAGACAGATAACCATTCTTATCTAATCCTTCTGATATATTTTTTAATTAATATACTAAATTAAACTTTATAATGCACACACGTTGAGATATATTAGGTCCTGACATATGAAATTGGCGTTTAGTATGGGAGGAACATAAAGCCGATTTTTTTTTATTATAATATATTTATTTAATCAAAGTATGTACCATTGCTATCTATGCACTTTTGCCATCTCATAGGTAGTTCATCGATTCCTTTACTAAAAAAACCATTCGGACGGGAATCAATAAAATCTTTGAAGGCGGTTTGGACTGCCCCATCGGAGTTGAATTTTTTCCTTTGCAAGAAGTTATCCAAATTTCGAAAAAAATGGTAATCTGTTGGGGCAAGGTCCGGAGAGTACGGTGGATGTCTTAGACATTCCAATTGAAGCTCCTCTAATTTGGTAGCCGTCTGTTGTGCAGTGTGTGGTCTAGCGTTATCATGAAGCAGCAGTGGCCTAGAGCGATTAACCATCCTCGGTTGTTTAGCAGCTAGCTTTTCCATCATGGTTTGCAGTTGCTGACAATATACATCTGCCGTAATCGTCTGGCCAGATTTAAGAAAGCTGTAGTGAACGACACCAGCACTAGTCCACCAAACGCTCACAAGTAACTTTTTTGGAGTCAATTTTCGCTTGGGGCATGGTTTGGCTGGTTCGGCAGGGTTCAGCATTGCGATGAGCGCTTTCGATTATCGTACAGGATCCACTTTTCATCACAGGTAATGATTCGATTTAAAATCCCTTCATTATTGTGCCGGTTGAGTAATGCAACGCAGCAGTCAACGCGCGTTTGTTGATTTGCTTCACTCAATTCGTGAGGTACCCACCTTTCAAGCTTTTTCACCTTACCAATTTGATTCAAGTGGATTAACACAGTTTTATCACTAACACCGCAGCCTGCAGCTAACTCAGATGTGGTTTGCAATGGATCTGTATCCACAATAGCCTTCAATTCTTCATTATCAACTTTGGTCTCCGGCCATCCACGGGGCTTGTTCTGCAGGTCGAAATTTCCAGAACGAAAACGTTGGAACCAAAAACGCACTGTGTTTTCTTTTGCGGCACCGTCGCCATACACATCATTAATCCTTCGAGCCGTTTCTGCAGCACTGGTGCCACGGTGGAACTCGTACTCGTAAATAACGCGATATTTCAGGTTTTTCATTTTGTAAACTGAGTGACGCAAAGAAAAAAACAATTGAGGAAAAAACAAATGAATTGAAATTTTCAAAACACAAATACATGAGTAAATAGCTGTATAAATTTGGATTTGGAATTCCTAACCAAAGAGAAGATATTTGAGATCAAATTTGCCAGTACGGCAAAACGCCAATTTCATATGTAAGGACCTAATATTTATCACTACAGAAACTTCAAGAGAAGCAGTCCTTTACATCATCAGGTGTAATTGATAAATTACTTAAAAACATAACCTTGTGAAATTTTGTAATCAATTAAGGGAACATTTTTAGGATAGGAGACGTCTGGTGGAATGTGATCTTATTTTTGTATATATTGTCTATATTGTCTAGATTGTCTATATTGTGTTTCTTATCTGTGATAAGATAACATCTCCATATTCTCACATACAAAAATGGCCAGCTTCCATTCCAGCCGACTGATGAATATCCCACTCAATAAAATTAACTACAACCACGAAACAAAAATAATACAATCAATTGCAAATAAAAATGAATGCAATTGAGTGTTTTCATTTATCACAATATAATTGCTTCGGTTTTCCAACTTTGTTCGCCATATTAGTATCGTGCTTTAAGGGAAAAATAAATAAACAAAATATTCAATCGGGTGATCCGTGAAATTAGCGTCCTGCAGGTAGATGATAGCCAAAGCGTCCATTAGCCATTCCACATACATTAGGGGAATCCCGTTTGAGTACCGCAGACCAAGTAATGGCTTACATAAATTACGTATGCTAATGTAATTCAGGATTACAGGTTAAACTGTGTAAAACCAGCAATTACTATGGGTCGCATGATTCGGGTATCGTGCAAAATACATGCAAATCTATTTTTTAAATTCTAACTCTGGTGAACATAAACTTTTATCGGTGGGTATTCCATTTTTTTATTTTACGGATATCAATTCTTATCTATCGATTTTCGCTCGCAACTCGTGCTAATTAGTTCATTTATTTAAATCAAAATCTATCGTCATTTATTAAATTCAAAATCTATTGTCATTTAATTAATTCAAAATCTATTTTCATTTATTTAATTCAAAATCTATCGTTAAACCGGCAATAGGAGGTTTCAGGTTTCATGCCGGTGTCTGGCAGGTTCCTGGTGGTTCTTCTCGCTGGTGGTACTTTACGGTGGATAGGTTTTTTCTCGTCACCGTGGACACATTTGAAACTCTTACAAAAAAAATAAAAATATTAAGAAGTTGACCAGTTTACGTGTGACTAGGAATCCTCAATAGGAGATATGAAGGATTTGAATCTGAAATCAAAAATAAATAAGTGACGTGGAGTTACTGTTACGGCAATTTATTTGAGATGCATGATGATTATTTTAAATAAGCTGTAACCCGTCATAGATGACGGTACATTTGCATGCCGGTTCCTAAAGAATATTTAATTATTTATTGCCGACCCCCATGAAATAATAATAACGACTTATATCAAAATATTTGAACACCTTTTTCATCAGCAGTTAATGGAACCTACTATCTTAAATCTATTTGGCGATTATGGCGATTATGCGTGCGTAAAACTAACGCGACTACATAATTAAATAATTAATATTATAAATAAAAAAGATATCAAAATAAAAAATTTATAAAATGTGAAAAAAAATTCCCGCACTGGGAATCGAACCCGAGTCCCCCAGGACAGAGCCGGATACCCTACCACTACACCAAGCAGAAGACGCCATCATATCTGACCGCGGAGAATATCTAAGAATATCTAAATATTTTAATATTCTTATGAAACACAAAACATTATACAATCTTATTGCCGCTGGTCTCCCGCAAACATAATTCGGAAATTTCTAAAGAGTATGTTTTGATTTTAATAGTATAATATGTTAAATATGTTTTGTATAATTATTCTGTTGTTTAACAACTTAATCTACCTATTAAAAAATAATGATTCATGTAATATTTTCAGGTATTTTAACATTATTGCGTGCTTGAAAACACAAGAAATCGTAAAAAAATTCCGTGGAAGTATTTTCTAAGAAGTCGCTAATACCCTACAATTATATTTGTTGTACTCATAATTATTAACTGGAGCAGGTACCTACCTATATTATTTTTAAACTTTTTTAATTGAAACCGCGCAGTAGAATATTAAATAATCGATTTGAAATAATTTTTTTAAATGTGCCTGTAAATTTATTCAGGAAACTGGAGAAATTAAAAAATGAAAGATGATAGCTGATTTCCATACTAAGCGGAGCACGATTCTACTGAAAATTTGATTTTTTCTGAATAAACGTGTTTTCAAATGAAAAAGTTTAATTTAGATGAAATTTGAGGCGACGCCAATTTTTTTTCCATTCGATTGATTTTATTAGAAATATGAATATCGTTCGACTTATTTATAAATGACTATATCAAAGTAATAGTGCTCGTATTACGTAGTATCGAATTCAGAAAATGTTGTTAAATAACTCAATTTGTATTTATATCAAACAAATTACATTTTTTGATTTTGATCAAATTATATTTAAGCACGGCCGTATTTAGGACTTTAAAGATAAAATAATAATTACTTAATTATGTATTTAATTCAACATTAAATATGATTTATGTTTTATTTTTGCAATTAAACAATTACTAAAAATATGGATACGTCATTAATTAATTATTTAATATATGTATACATTAAATACATAATTTTACATCGTACAAAATGCAGAAAGTCAAAAAGGATTGCATATATCGACTGCCCCAACGAACGAGGCAGTAACTCAATATTTTAGGTATTTGAGTTAGTACCATTTTTAAGTTTAGGCCATGATTGTCTACCTACAGCAAAGACAGCAGTATCTCAAATGCAAGATTTAACATATAAAAATATGAATTTTACAAAAAATTAAATCAGTTAACCATTTTTTTTCCATGTAATATCGAAGTAGGTAAGAATGTAAATTATAATAAAACATATCAATTACTAGTAAGATCGTCTTCTTAAATATTACCTACACATACAAAAAAATTTTACCCACGAAAAAAAAATGAGAAGATTAAAAAAAGAATTAGAAATACGGTTCTAAACTTAAAAGTGTCCCCCTGAAAAATCGATTTATTTGAGTTACTGCCTCGTTCGTTGGGGCAGTCGATATATACATTATTCTGTAATTAAAATGTAATAGTATATTTCAAATAATTGACTGTATATGCATTCGTCTCGTACTTTATTTCTTGAAATGAAAAGAACCGCACAAATATTGATATTTTCAATGCGAATTCAAGTATTATTAAGAATGCGATGTTTGGGAGAGTTGTTGTTTTAAAAACTGTTGTTTTAAAAACTAGTGTTGTTTTAAAAATTAATTTAAAAATTGTTTTCATACTTTGTTTATTTAACTTTTCTCTTGATTTATTGCTTTTTTTACTGTTTTCATACTTTGTTTATTGCTGTTGTCATACTTTGCTTATTTCACTTTTCTCTTGTTTTATTGCTTATATAATTGGTTAGATTAGCGTTTAAGATCTGAAATTACATTGATATACAGAGTCGTTCATAATTGAGCTCCAGTAGGATATTTCAAGACGGTTTCTTTGATTTATTTTACTTTGAACTTGTGAATACTCTAAATAAATAAAAAGATATTGCTCTCTGAATTATCCATTACTTAAAAATAAGTAAATCTACTGAGCATTACGTATCCAGCCTAGTTAGCTAGATACTTTCTTTGTGTTTAATAACGATTTAATTAAGTACCAGAAAATATTTCCATTAAATTTGAAAATATAATTATTTCTGCCCTCGTTGAAGCGTTTCTTTTAATATTTGTGAAGATCCATTTCATTAACAATTTTACCGATTTACCAACTAAGTAAAAACGCCTAAAAATATTTTCATTCATACATAATCATATATTTTTCAGCATTAATTTTATCTTTTTCATTGAATCATTTAAAATATAGACCTACACGTGACTTCTAAAAATAATCTGGATTGATACAGTTTTTTTACATTTTTTTTTAGTCTTATTAAAACTATAATGATACAGTAATGTACCTCTCCAAAAAGAGACTAACTCTTGCGCTTGGAGAGGCAGAATGATCACCATCATGATTGCTAACGTTTATTATTTGGACAAGCAATATAAGAAAAATAAGTCACAAATGAAAGATTTCCTTTTTGGAAGATATGTTTTACTACAACTGAAATTTATAGCAATGTAACGATCTGATAGTTTGTCGCACATTGTTAAAAATCGCTTACATACAAATTTAACAAATAAAACTTTAAACTACGGGAATATTTAAATTATATTTGCTTGAAACTTTGTTTATGGATGGGGTTTATGCGTGGTATCATTTTTGAAATGAGAAAAACTTTTACATTCTAGGAAAGCGTAAGACGTAGCAACTTTTGGGATGGTTTCACGTGTCGTTAGGGGCTGCTTCAGCTCCATATCCAATAATGGCTGACATATTGTCGTTGAGACAAGTGAACTGTGAAGAGCTTATCAGCGCGTCCAGAAATCCACTGAAAGGGATGATGCTTAAGGGAGAAAATACCACTTACAGGCATTTGTTTTTTTATAAATTATTTATTTAAGGATTTAAAAATTAAACACGATAATGGAGATTTGAATATCCAAGTCTGCAAAGATCAGAAAAATGTGTTTTAAAATATTTTGATTATTATTCCAATAATATTTCTTGTCATATTATTGTTAGATTTGGTGTTAAAATTGTAGAGATTATTCATGATATTCATTGAAATGAATGGAATACTATGTTTAATACTTTATTCAAGTACTAAAATATAGTTACTTGAGTTTAATTACAGATAACATAGTTCTTGTTTTCCATCCATTTCAATGATCATTATATTTTCTGCGATTTGCTTGGGTTTTATTTTTGATAATTCAATTTGAAATGTTAAGTGGTACATATAGGTGAACTATTTTTCGTGTTCTATTTTGAATTTTATCTGCTTCTTTTTCTTCTACCACTTATCCTATTGGGTCGGGGCCCCGGCATTGCATAAATAGTTCCAACATTTCGTATCTTGAGCTTCGGTCTCCAAGTCGGCGTCGCGTCAGCCCAATTTAATTGCAACCTCGCATCGCAACAACTGTTCTCCAACTATTTCCGTTAGCTCCTCTTAGGACGGCCCCTTTGTCTTCTGCCTTCTGATCTTGCCTGGAGTATCCGCTTTGGCAATCTATTTGCCGGCTTCCGCAAGATTTGTCCCAGCCACCGTAACTATGATTTCTCGATAAACATAAATAAGGGTTCTACCACGAGACATAACTTATTTTTATTCTTATTCCCTTATATGAATTCTGTCTATTCTATATATTTTCAGAATGTTGAGCGTTGTGGTCACCTGATATGCTAGAATCCTTTTCCTGCATGCTGTCGAACGTCTTTAGGTAATTCTGAACTCTGAATGACAGAGACATTTATCGTAGTCTACGGGATATGCAGCATCAGCTTCTAGCACCATATCTTGAAAATTCCAACACTTTCTTTTCATCCCTTTTCAATATCAAAGTTACGTTTCCATACAGAGGTATGGAGAATGCCAGAGATTTTCCCACACGAATTCCACCATTATCTTCATCAGATGATTTGGTTATTCCGAGTATATTATCTATTATTAATTAATGAGATGAAGATAATTCAAATGAAGCATAAATATTAATTTCAATATTACAGTGAATGTATGACGTCTGATCAAAAAACATGAGTAGTTTTTTTTTTATTTCGAGTTCTTCAATACTCCAATTACTTTTGTTTTTGTATTAGTACAACTTATCCCTGAAATATTTAAATATTGGTAGCCGTATTGGTTTTTTACTTTGGGTGCTACTAATTTATTTTCGATATTGTCGTTACGTTTTGTTTTTATATTTCGATGATTATTTTTCCACTTGCATGCATGTCCATAAACGGAACAGCTATGGACCACTGGCTGCATGAATAATGGCCACCGATACTGGGACGCTAGATTACACCTAAATGAAGTCATCCATGAATTTCCGCGTTGATTATTTCTCTGAGTGGAAATTTATGGGAAATGAAACAATAATAATTTGATGTTAAATAAATAGGAGATGGGAACGTAAAATTTCACCCTTTTATGGTAGAAGATGATAATAAAGAGATAAGAATAATGTAATTATGAGGTGTTTAAGCTTTTTGGGGCAATTTTAATCTGAACAATATTTTTTAATCTGTTGCAACAGACCTTTATTAATTTTGAGAAACAAAAATATTTTCATGTAACCTCGTGGGTATATAATATACATACGCATCTTGGTCAAATGCAATTTGGGTATTAACTAAAAAAATGAGTCCGCAACGGTGGATGTTTTTTTTAAACGATTATTTGCTTATTTTTTTAAGGCGTGTCTTTGGCTATGTTTTTTATTTTTTTTAATTAGAGATTCAAACACGGAATACTGTAACAGTCATACAATCACGTTAATTTTAAAAAGGCAGCCGCGGAAGATTTGGCATGACCAGATTAACCAGATAGTGAAAGATGGTTATTTTAGAAGCCTCAAAAATTGTTGAGCTTGCATGCGACGGTGTTGGAATGTGAATAAACTAGAGTGTGGCGCTCCATCCTCTCAATTTATACCTCTCAACAACCGCAGAGAAACTTAAAATACCGCATTTCAACCGACATAATATTTATATTAATAACAAGAAAACACTTTGTATAATTCACTATTTATTTAATTATCAATATGTTTCGGGGCCAATTGTCTATTCATTAGAATACAAAATAGGTTTACTAACAATTAAAATTAAAAGTATAGACACAAACTAAAACAAAAAATTAATACATGGGAAGTGAATAAATAATAAAGAACCTATGTGAAAATAAATTTTAAAGGTAACTTTTTTATTATTAAATTGTTATTTATAATATTTTGCTATTCACACTTTTTCTAATTTTAAAAATTTATAATTTACCCAACTATTATTCTGTCTTTATTGTTATTCTATTTTTTGGTTAATTACATTGTGATATTTGAAATAGGTGAAACATTAATAGTTATAGCAATCAAATATTTTACGTGCTACTTTTCTAAGAAAACAGAACTACTCGTATTTAGAGAGGGAGTTCGCTAACAGCATAATATAATCAAGGTTATGTAATTCAGTTCTCAACAGAGATGTTAGAAATACAAATGAAATACTTAATTGAACTTAATAAAATATGTGTACTGTATAAAATATATGTGAAGTAATAGATAAATTTAAGTAAGCAATGAATTAAAATAAATTAAGTATATTAATGGAGTTAATTTCTAATTAATAATATTTTTTTTTAAATTAAATTTTGAACAGTTGTGGGTTTTGAATATTTTAAATTATTATTTAATTATAATTATTTTTTTATTTACAAAATCATTTTGCATTTATTATGCAGAAAAAAGATGTCATATTTATATAGCGTTACTTAATAACTACAGAAAATATTAATAACTATAGTCAATAGTAATAGAGATATGCGTCATCTAAATTTGCATTTTTTTTCAATATTTCTGACTCATTTTTCGTAAAACTTTGGATTATCATTGCAGTAACTTGTATCGATTATGAAAAATTCACTTCCTTCAATGCAAGTCAAATAAAACATTAAAAATCTTCCAATTCCAACTGGGAAACATTCCAATTTGAATTTCTCCAGGGTTTTTACGTAACTTGTATTGAAACGGATGAATTTTTCGTAATCGATGTAAGTTACTGTAATGATAGTTCAACGTTTTATAAAAAATAAGTCATTGGAAAAATATGTAAACTTTGATATTGAATAACTCCATAACTATTGACATTATGTCATAGCTACTTGGACATGGTCTGGCGAGGTAATTAATGTTTTCCAAATAACCCTGTATATTTGAATTTTTCTAGTCAGTAGGTCCAGTTAAAAATATATTTTTCATCCCAGTGCTCAAACATCATATTTTACATACAGAATATCACAATATTAAAAATAATAATCTTTACTAGGACCATGTACATTGTACATTTATATCGAAAATTTCGAATTTTCGAGCAATCGCGCCCTATGAATGCCGCAAATGAACCACAATAATCCACCAAATAGAGCGGTAATTCTTCGATTTGATGGTTAACGTCAGGTTCATCGCTTTTTATTCACCCTGTTAATTACGACCGTGCGAAAAATTTTAAAAATACAAAATTAACATATCGTCGCTGTATATACAATTAAGCCTATGTGCTGTTTAATACATTCTCAGATGAATGAATCAATTTTTAAATTTTTTATATAAGTAATAGAGATATACTAAAAAAACATTGCCGTTCATCTGGCAAGTCTGCCTTGAAATTATTTAAAATATTTTTTATAAATCTTGTCTGTGCAATTATTTTTTAAAACAGTTTCATTCGTTAATTTCAGAATGTACTAAAACAGCACATAGGCTTAATTATATATACAGCGACGATATTTCACAATTTAAATCTAAAACTTAAAATAAGAATTAAACCACCGTTTTGTCAGCAATTATTTTTCAAAATTTTCAAACCATATTATAAAAAAAAAACACTAATCACTCGTTTGATATACACACACTTAAATTTTTATACTCAGTTAAATAATATAAAGGTCAAATAACGAATAATCTCGAAAATTTAGAAATTTTAATTTATAATATTAGGTCCTTACATATGAAATTGGCGTTTTGCCGTACTGGCAAATTTGATCTCAAATATCTTCTCTTTGGTTAGGAATTCCAAATCCAAATTTATACAGCTATTTACTTATGTATTTGTGTTTTGAAAATTATAACTCATTTGTTTTTTCCTCAATTGTTTTTTTCTTTGCGTCGCTCAGTTTACAAAATGAAAAACTTGAAATATCGCGTTATTTACGAGTACGAGTTCCACCGTGGCACCAGTGCTGCAGAAAAGGCTCGAAGGATTAATGATGTGTATGGCGACGGTGCTGCAAAAGAAGACACAGTGCGTTTTTGGTTTCAACGTTTTCGTTCTGGAAATTTCGACCTGCAGAACAAGCCCCGTGGACGGCCGGAGACCGAAGTTGATAATGAAGAATTGAAGGCTATTGTGGAAGCGGATCCATCGCAAACCACATCCAAGTTAGCTGCAAGCTGCGGTGTTAGTGATAAAACTGTTTTAATCCACTTGAAGCAAATTGGTAAGGTGAAAAAGCTTGAAAGGTGGGTACCTCACGAATTGAGTGAAGCAAATCAACAAACGCGCGTTGGCTGCTGCGTTGCATTACTCAACCGGCACAATAATGAAGGGATTTTAAATCGAATCATTACCTGTGATGAAAAGTGGATCCTGTACGATAATCGGAAGCGCTCATCGCAATGGCTGAACCCTGCCGAACCAGCCAAACCATGCCCCAAGCGAAAATTGACTCCAAAAAAGTTACTTGTGAGCGTTTGGTGGACTAGTGCTGGTGTCGTTCACTACAGCTTTCTTAAATCTGGCCAGACGATTACGGCAGATGTCTATGTCAGCAACTGCAAACCATGATGGAAAAGCTAGCTGCTAAACAACCGAGGCTGGTTAATCGCTCTAGGCCACTGCTGCTTCATGATAACGCTAGACCACACACTGCACAACAGACGGCTACCAAATTAGAGGAGCTTCAATTGGAATGTCTAAGACATCCACCGTACTCTCCGGACCTTGCCCCAACAGATTACCATTTTTTTCGAAATTTGGATAACTTCTTGCAAAGGAAAAAATTCAACTCCGATGGGGCAGTCCAAACCGCCTTCAAAGATTTTATTGATTCCCGTCCGAATGGTTTTTTAGTAAAGGGATCGATGAACTACCTATGAGATGGCAAAAGTGCATAGATAGCAATGGTACATACTTTGATTAAATAAATATATTAGAATAAAAAAAATCGGCTTTATGTTCCTCCCATACTAAACGCCAATTTCATATGTACGACCTCTACATATTTTAATTCAATAATTTTATTTTTAATATGTTTTTACTTTTGATCACTTTATTTTTGTTAATTACTTAAATCGCGTTATTCTCGTAATCATTTATCGCAAAAATTTATATTTAATTTTGGGTATGTACCTAATAATAGAATATATATTAATATAAAAAAAGAAAATTACGTGTAGATATTATACAAACATATACAAGAAAGTCCAGCAGGACATGGATAATGAATAAATAAATAGTATTTTAACAATTAAAATACTTCATTATAAAAATAAATGTACAAAAATAAATATACATAGCCAAAGAGTATATAAAAAAATAATGTAAGAAAAACAGTACAAAATTATGAATATATTAAAATTACCAAAGTATACAAATAAAATGTATAAAATAATAAACTCACTCTAATAAATTAAGCTCAATAGAATTCATAATGTGACGAAACTACATGGAGAGCCGATCGCTGTCCTAGCAGTATTAGCCTTACGTAAGCCTTTCTTACTTGTTACATGATGAGGAATTTCCATCATCTCATTTCACAACCCCCATACAGTTAACGTGATGGGCTGTGTAACATTATCGACCCCGGGGAGAACTGTACTGAAGTAGGGTATTTTGGGAAAGGTGGGGATTTTCCAATACATGTTAATTCCCCAGCCTCCCCGATAACACAGTCGTAAAAAAAATCTCTCTCTGAGCATGAAAGATATTTTATGAAAATATATTTTTTGCTTCAGAGTTAATGGGTTTTTTGACTTGTAGAATTTGATCGTATTATTTGATATCATACAAATGTTTTAAATAATTTTATTAATTTCAATTGACATTTTATCTTTAATTAACTGTAAACTATACAGGGTTATTTGGAAATCATTAATAAAATCTTAGGACTATACTCCTGCCTTGATTACGAGTCCAAATGTTCAAGCTATTATGACCTTATATCAATAGTTGGTAAAAACCCCCAAAAAATTCCAATTGGAATGTTTTCCAACTGGAATTCGAAAGTTTTTATTTATTTATTTGACTTGTGTTAAAGGGAATGAATTTTTCATATTCGATATAAGTTACTGTAATGATAGTCCAACGTTTTACAAAAAATAAATCAGAAATATTGAAAAAAAAATGCAAACTTTGATGTCGCATATTTCCTTAACTATTGATATTAGGTCATAATAGCTTGAACATTTTCGACTCATAATCAAGTCAGGAATATAGTCCTGCGAGGTTATTAATGTTTTCCGAATAAACCTGTAAAATAAAATTATATAAACCCAGTTTTAATTTAGTGTCTACTTTCTTGTGAAATGTTGATTGCCTGCCTTTTGGCAGTATTTTCAGAGGCCTTATGCCTCGGTTAATTTATTATTTTAAGAGTATAAGGTTGTAGAGTGGCAGATTTTTGTAAATCAATGATTAAATTGTCGTTTTTCCTTCATCTTTTATTATGATAAATGGTTTTCCCCTGATAATCTGGTGAATTATACACTCACACACACTCATCGCACATTTTACACATTTTATCCTCATGGGAAAGGTCAGTCAGCGGATCGTGGACAAATCTGTCGCTAAATATGAGATTGTCCTGCGCCTGCCGCTGGAACTAGCCGGTGGTGCATGTCAACCCCATAGCATAGCGGTTTATCCGCAGGGTCACATAGCAATATTTTTGTGAAACACTTTGTTTACCAATTTTTAAATTTGAAAATATTTTTAAAAAATTTGAAAATGTTGTCACTGTAAGCATTTATTCTTTCTGCACATCTATGGATATTTCTATCATATTACGTATCTCTGTATACACGAGTAGCTAAGCGTAATCTACCGTACCATTATGCTACATTACATTCAGGTAACTCGCAAAGGTTCGTGAAGGGATTTTCTCGCGAAACATGTTTCTATTTTCCAAACACATCCCAGTATCTGATACCCTAAATTGAGTTTTGTGGTTTTGTAATGAAAATCACTCGTATTAATGCCGTATTGAATCGCATTGCGGTGAGACAAATGTAATAACTATTTATTACGATTTCTCTTACAATGGAAGATATATTTTTGGAACAAAATAATGTTTCAAATTACAACTTTGATTAAAGAGAAGACGTTGTACCTAACATTAACCCGAAATAAATAGGATAGACGAAGTTAATTTGGATTTTGTTGATATTACGTGCCTCATGGGATTTGTAATAAATATAATATTGTCTTTATCTCAAAAAATATGCTTGTGATCATTAATAAACTTTTATTTGCGGCTTTTACTTCACTAACGTTAAAGTCCATCTCATCAGCAAATACCCGAGCTAATAAA
>JADDOH010009993.1:0-32292 GCA_016648135.1 Agrypnia vestita | reverse complement strand
AACAAAAGCGGTACTAGATAACCTTTATCTTAACTTACTAATATAGCGTAGATTTTTATATACATATAATATTATTGATATTTACACAACTTTTCTTTCAATTTTCACTAATCAAAACATCATACTACACAAACTTGAAATTATTGTATCACCATAATAGAGATGATCAGTCCCTCACGTTTTTCGTAATTAAGATAAATTATAAATATCTCACAGAGACGAAACTATAAATATGCGAAACTACATCACTTTACACAATAATAATAATAATAATATGCCTTTATTTTAGCTGGTATGACTCATGTATCGGTATGACCAGTAGAGTAAAATATAAAAGAAAAAATGACGAAATTAAAAATAGAAAATTCACTGAACACCATGAAAAACAGTCACTGTTGCATGATTATTGTCCATCCTTTATGCATTGGGGAGTCAAACCACATAGCAGCTACTTGAATAATGGAGTTGCTAGATCCCACATACTCATTCTTTTACTAGCTATCTTCAATTTTTACTTACTTTCTAATATCTGCTAGATTGTTCGTAAGACTTAATTTTAGACTTTCGTGACAATATTATACAGAGTATTGTCATACTCTCTGTAATATTCTCTGTAAAATTAATTACACAAAGTATGTAAAATGACGTAGGTTATTTCAAGTACAAAGTTACCACTGTACTAAACCACCGATGAGCGGTTAACTTTGTACTCGAAGTTTACTGTGTCGTCATGGAAATCTGTAATACCTAGGATGTAATGTGTAATAGGATTATTAAACTCAATATTAATTTATCTAGAGTCGTGCTGATTTGATATCGTTAATTTAATTATGCGAATACTCGCAAATACCTGAATAATATGTGGAAGTAAATCGTGTTCAACTATGTTCTATCGTTGAGTCGCATAACCTACTAACGATTTGAACCCGGCTTGCCCATCCAGGGTTAGATAAATTTTAAGATTAGGGTTTACGTTAAGGGATGTGCTTTCTTTCATCTCTAAATAGTTACAAACAGTGGCATGTAGTTAGTACTATATTTTAGTAGTAATAATTAACGAGAATAAATATTTTTCTAAATTATACTCGTATATTGATTAAGTGTCTTTCACAATAATTATCACATAATTCAAATTATTCTTCCCATAAGATGAAAATAACCAGAGAAACTGCAGAAAATCAAAGATCTCTCAACAAGATATATTATAGATGTCTAATGACCTCTAAGCTATAGCAACTCTCTATGTTTATATATCGATCTTATATGTAGTTTTCATTTATATTAATTGATTAATTTTTATTTTTGTCCATAGAGCAATCCACTTTTTTGATACGGTAGTTCAAATTACTTTGCAATGCCACCGCTAGATGGACAGACAGACAGAATTAACCGAATAATTCATTTTTATTTGGACAGTACATTTATACAACAGATATTATATATATTCAAAAACACATTCATATCTGTGAAGTTGTAATTTTTCAGAACAAAGTTCTGTGAAATTTTTAAAACCAAATTAATCAATCAATTAGAAAGACATACAGAAAAATCTAATTCACGAAAAAATATTAGATTACTACTGGGATTCGAACCCAGGTCACCTCAGAACTTTGTTCTGAAAAATTACAACTTCACAAATATGAATGTGTTCTTTAATATATATCGCTAATTAATTTCCATTCCTCCCTGGCCACGACACGTGACAATATAAATAAAAATATTTTAAATATTTATGACGAAATATTTAAATTTAAAATAAATTTTTAGTAGAGAATTATATATTTTGATGCATACAACTAGGACATAAAAATATCCAATTACTGAAAGTTGAAATTCAAACATCAATCATTTTTGACCGGTTAATATTACTCAGTTCCTAAGTGTTTGAGTACTATTATCAAGTATTTTAATTATCATAGAATATATTTTCATCAGAAAGTAGATTGGAAACGTGTATGTCACAGAGTTTCAACAGATCGATTGTCACTTAGGTCTTGAACTAAGCTAAATTATTCAGGTAAATCGACTTATTCCGGTGACGTCAGACCGCTGCATTTTTCTTCTGCCGTTTTCGTCTAAATATAGTTCAATAATTATATCTGTCGTTACTAAAATATGTATTGCACGCCACTGCCGCGTCTTATATTGTGTTTAAAAATAACGATTTTTTAAATAATTTGGTTCAAATTGGAGGTATACAGGTTCAACTTACAAACTGGACTTAAACATTATGATAACTAAAGGAGATTATATCAAAAGATAACCTCTATTATTATAATGAATGTGAAAAAAGAGAAATATTGTCACGAAATAACTAAAACACTATGGAAGGCTCTAAAAAAAGTCTACAATCTTCGCGAAATGAAAATGTAAAATAAAAACTACTAAAACAGTCTAGAAGCGACGAGAGCCATATTCTAAATACTACAATTGCCTAGAAAATTCGAAATAACCAGCATTAGGGTATAAATACCGGATCTTAGAGTCGCGTTTGGATAGGTCGTTCGGTAAGAGGTCGGCCGCGAAGCGACGGCCAGGATGACCAGTCGAGACATAATCGAAGCGATAAATAAGGAGTACCAAAGTAGCGAAATAAACCAGTGCGACTTTTATGTGCCAGAATTGAGTGATATATTGCGAAATAGTGTAGATTAAAGAATAGCGTTAAGTTTAACTCGTGTTGAGTGACTTAATCACTAATTAATAAATCGCTAATTAATTTCCAGTGTTTTCATCTGCCTTCCGCAGCCATGACACGTGACAACATTATTGTCAGTGAAAGAGTGAAATTATAATTTCAAATCGTGAATAATTTTTTCATGCTTTTCATATTTTATTTAAAAAAAAAAGTGAACACTGCTATAAGCACACTTAAATTTTGTTTTAAAAATTCAACGCTTTTCGGAAGTTATGACCCTTTCTTTAGGATAATTAATGTACTAAAATTAATGTTGAAGTAAGGACAAATTAGTTATGGTGGGAGGAGATAAGAAGGGGCGTGGTTACAAATTATGTAGACACAAAGTAATTATAAGGGAAATAGTTTAAGAGAGGGCTATTTACAAAGTTTATATGATTATTTAAAATATTTAATTTTTTATTAATATTTTTCCTAATTTCTATATATTTTTAGATTATCAAAGTGAAAACCCCCATTATTGCTGTGTAATACTTTGAAACTTGGATTGTGGACAAGAAACAAACGTTAGTTAATCATGTATATATACTTTGGTGGTCTATCTAATGAAATGAGAATTAATTTATCTACATAATGAAACCAACTACGTGGATTGTTTTGTCTTTTGAAATGACAACATCTTCTTTATCCAGGTAAAACAATTTATTGTGATCAAACATAACGATTTCATCGTTTTTCTATGTGTCCGTCCGCCCGTCTGTCTGTAAGTTCGTAAGTCAAAACTTACAATAGTGAAAGTGTGACACGTAATCAGCGCGCGGCATGTGAAGCGCGGTCACGCAAGGCAATTCGTCATTATTATTTTCCGTGATTTTATCAGGGGTGTGAAGCTAGTTATTACATAATTTTTGATGATTAAACTTATTAATTAAACATGATGGAAATAAACAGGTTCTTGCCTGTTTCGTAACGTCTTAATTACATTTTAATAAAATACGAATTTTAATCAATCATTACCCATATATTGTGTAATTGTAAAATAATAAATTAGGTGCTTTTAATATAAAACCTTTCAATTGCATGTTTTCCTGATACCTTAAATTGTTTGAACTATTGAAATTATCCACTAAATTATTATAAAAATAAATATAATATAATAAGCCAACACTACACGACATATAAGCGTCTAGCTATGCCCGCGCGAATTCGCACGCGTAGATTTTTAGTAACTTTTAGTCATATTTTTTCAATTTGAATGGTAACCTTAACATATATATATACATATGTCTTCGGACTTTTTGATTTCTATAACTTCTCTATAGAAAGCATTTAAATTTCTCTTGCTGTTAAGGCAGCGTTCGTAAAAAACGCATCGCTCGACTATTTTTTCCATTATTTTAAGATTATCGTAGTTAAGATTAGTTGAAAAACAGGTCACCACGATAATCCATTTTATTTTAACGGAATAATAAATATAACTTATGTCCATTCCGAAAGTCCATTCTAAATATTGGTGAAAGAATTTTTGAAATCGGATGAGTAGTTTTGGAAATTACCTCCTACACCCAAACGTATAAACATTACCTCTTTATATATTAGTACAGATGTAAAAAAAATATATCAAAACATTATGTCCCTATCATGAAATACATTATTTAGTAGATTTGAAATTTACCGACAACATCTAACGACTTAACGACCCATTTTGAATTATTTATTATCGGGAGCGTTTTCAAAACAACACAAATTGTGGTATCTTCGCCGCGTTACACGAAAATCTTTCATTTATATACTAATTCATTGGTCAAAAGCAATCAAATGGTAAAAATTGCCGGGTATAATATATTTTTTTGTATTTGAAATTACCGGGTTTAGTGATTAGATGACGAAAATTGTGAAAATGACATATTATATTTTTTCATTTTTTATCTTCATTGTATTTAACACACAACCAAATGAAGACCCTATGGCAAGAAGTTGTTAATTAACGTTCAAGTCATTTTGAGATAGTTAGATATTTGCATTTCGCCTTTGAAAATTATGTTTTATTGCTAATTCAAGAATAATTTTTATTGATTTATGTCACTAAAATATCAAAAAAGTATTTACGAAGTTAAAAAAAAAAATGCACAAAAAAATAGAAATATACTTATTTTCCCTAAAACAATGTAGTTAACAACCATTTTTTCGCCTCTGGAACTCATTATTAATAGAATAACACCTTTTTTTAAAATTAATAAAACACGAATATCAAACAACCCTTCAAATGCTATCCGTTTTTACCATCCATTATCCAAAATTACTAAATACCTGGCAAGTTAATTAATAATACAACACGTGGTATGTACAACTTAAAATTATTAAAAACTAATATATAAGTACATATTATAATAGTCTTCAAATAAAAACAAATATATGACAGTACTGCCAGAGTAAAATTTATACTAACCATAACTATTCCAATCAAATTAAAAGACGCGTGGTTTCAAAATGATGGCATGAACATGTTATTATTGAAGATAACATAATTTTCCCATTAGTAACTGATTTGATTTATATGAAAAAGTGTAGTTAAAATTTTCATCCCTATGATTTGAACGTGTTCTAATTATTTTTAAATTCTGAACCTATTTCCAATGGAAAGAGCGTACAATATTTAGTTTAGACGGCTTATTAACTCGTTTTTGATAAAAATGTTAGTTAATAACTTCTTCCCATGGGGTCAAGACCAAACTCATCTTTTTTCTGTAATTTTTCTAAAACCGTGTCCACCGCGTAATTTCAAAACATTTCTTCAATCACACTTAAATATAATAAATAACCTATTATTACTGATATGGTCCAAATGTAGCAATTTTAAGCCTGTATGTTTTTGTGATATGTTTCACTCTAGTATTATAATTGACATACCTACCTTTACAATCCATACAGCTTACTTATTTTCATACATATCAACCAAGATAGACTTCACAAAATACTGACACGAGCACTGATATAAAGCTGACTTTGGAGGCAGGCGTATACACACATCACATGCACAACCCAACCTTCTTAGAAAGGAAAAGTATAATATAAGAATGATATTGTAGTGTCTGTGTAGTGGGTAAAAGAGAGCAAACTAGATAAAAACCAAGTTTTTATTATATTCCCTTTCTCATTGAAACAGGTTTCGCGCCTACTCCACGTCGCGCCTACTCCACGAGAGCAAACTAGATAAAAACCAAGTTTTTATTATATTCCTTTTCTCATTGAAACAGGATTCGCGCCTACTCCACGCGTCGGGCTCGAAAATTAAACAATATAAAATTTCTAAAAATCCAAAATTATATTATAATTATTTATGTTTTTAACGAAAATTTGTTAGATCATTGTCATTATCATGTCAGATCGTTGCCACGAGTCTGCCTGCAAAATTTCAGCTCGATTGGGTCACGGGATTTTCGGCAGCCAAGCAGACGCTACGAGTTAAAAGAAAGGAAGTAAAAAGACAAAGATACATTGAAAATTTGGCGGTTACGTCGTGGTGCAACATTTTAATTTAAAATATGTTTTATTTCTACTTTGTAATGCACACACAATATGAGTTATTAATTACTACTATAATTTCGAGAGGAGCAGTTCCCCTCACCATCAGGTTATTAACCATACCTGGACGTAGTTATGCAGAAAACATCCAACCCAAAAAATGCTGAAAATTAATTAGTTATGTATGAGTTTGGATAGCTCAATGCGATATTGCATTGAGCGATATTGCAAACTAAACGTGTTGTTATTGACAACGGTAACAAACTTTAGTTGTAAACGTGTTGTTATTGACAATGGGAGAAATCCCGAAAACGTTCTAACAATTCAAAATAAATATAGTTGAACAAAACAGTGTTGTTTACCCTCATTTTTTAAAAATATTAAAAATGAATTTCCACAAGGTTACAAACAAAAAACTTGAACATTTATATATTATGTGCTAAAAACATCCAAGTTCTAAGTGTTATAGTTTTTTGTAAATTCAATATTTTTCTTACGCACGTCACGACCATCACCATTAAATTTACTCTTTAACCGAAATATTTTTTCGGGTATTTGATTTTTCTGTGTCTTTCTAATTTATTAATTAATTTAGTTATTAATTTCACAGAATTTTGTTCTGAAAAAAATTGCAACCTCACAAAAAGAATGTGTTCTATGTAAATATGTGTGTTGTGTCAAATGTGTCCAAAAAAACGATAATAAAAAATATGTGTGTTGTGTCAAATGTGTCCAAAAAAACGGTTTAATCTAGCGTCCCCTAGCGGCAGTTACACAAAGTAAAAGTAAGTTTGTGCCTACCGCACCAGAAAAAGTGGATTGCTCTAAAAATGGATAATATATGTTAATCAATTAATAAATGAGACTTACAGACAAGGTCGACGTATTCGCGGAAGTGTAGGAGACCGCTATAGCGTAATTGGATTACGAGCCTGCCCGGATAGGAAGAGTTCCGTGGTTCGAATCACAGTAGCAACCAAATATTTTTTCGTGGATTTGATTTTTCTATCTTTCTTATTGATTAATTAATTTGGATTCAAAAAAAGTAGTTTGATCGTTCCTGCGGTTTCAAATTTACAAGTCCTTGACAATCAAAAACATTGGCCTAAAATGTTCATGTGTTTGGACGCATTATACAACTTTTTAAACCTACTGTTATTAATAATTTTATAGAAAACATTTTAGGAAGTTGAACGTTTTCTATGCCTCATATAATACTTTTTACTTCACGCTTATTCAAATTTATAGAACACTAGCTGACCGTACCCGAAGTTGCACGGGTTAAGGATTAAGTTTAAAATAAATTTGTGAGGGTAAACAAAGATTCGATTCGAATGGTATAGATTTGCATCGAAAATATATAAGCGGAGGGGAAGGGTTTAAAGAATAGGGGGGAAATGTCGCATATGTTATCCGCGAGTCCTAACGAATAAGTTTCCAAATTTTGAGGTCCAATCGGCCGAAAGTTACAGATTTACCTAGAAGATATATCAGAGGAGGGGAAGGGGTAAGAGATAGGGAGGAAATGTTGCCTTTGTTACCCGCCGAGTTCTAAAGAATAAGTTTCCAATTTTTGAGTCCGATCGGTCAAACGGTACAGATTTGCACCGAAAATATGTCAGGGGGAGGGGAAGGGGTATGAGAATAAGGAGGAAATTGCCTATGTTACTCGCCGGGTTTTAAAGCATAAGTATGCAAAATTTGAATCTAATCGGACAAACGGTGTGGATTTGTATAAAGAACAGACAGACAGACAGACAGACATTGAGTTTTACAGGTGTAGATAGAACTCACATAGAAAAAATATGTACTGTTTTTCGTACATCAAGACATTATGTAGAAAGAATCCAATGTATAAAACGCGTTATATCTTCGTAAATAAAACTTTTTCTAATAATTACATTTAAAAAACATAAAAACACATCTCTACAATGAGTCCTACGCAATAAAATGTGCAATAATAAATTAAATATTGACATATTAGGTATTTGTAGGTTCAATTTTTTTTAGAAACTATTTTCTCAGTTCTATGTTTTTAAATTTAGTTGCTTTCTGCATAAGTACGTCCACCTGATGATAAGAGGGATTGCTTCTATCGAAACTACAGTAGTAATTAATAACTCATATTGTATTTGTTTACAAAGTTAAAATAAAACATATTTTAAATTATATCAAGGTGTTTTTTTATTTATTGTGATACCAAGATTATTATTATAGATACCGTAAACCTTATCTGTAAAATAATAAAAAATAAAAAATTGTATTCACATTTCCAAAAGTTTTTCCAAATAACTTCAACGACACTACAAATCAAATAGGAACCCCAAAATATACTTTAATCTAAGATATGACGGCGGTTCGAATAATGACACTAAATAAAATAATAATATCCAGGTAGCCGAGGGTAGAAAATTTAAGGGCTGAAGATAAATGGGGCGGAAAAGTCAACTTCTTTATCACACCCTTCACTGTTTAAGGGGGTGTTGAGAAAGCTATTTTCAACACAAAATGTCCAATAAATCTTAGTCTCACCTTGATTCGGGACAAAGATAATATTATGATTTTAATATTCGTGTTTTGGAAAAACTTATTACATCCCTTCAAACAGGGGTGGAAATCCTGCCGGAGGTGCACTACCCTAAATATTTTCACCTGAATGGTTCATTAAAGAGTTGAGTCTTATCTTCTTCTACTTCTTTTTCTTCAATCTATCTGCAAATCTGCATCTTCTTTGCCTTTGAGGATTGCCGGTTTGTTCGCCTCTCCTCCAAGGTAGGAGTATGCTCAAAAATAGAAGAAAAATGTTCTCTGCTTTAGAATATGAAAGACACTAAGATTTTTACAAAGTCATGTTTCCTATAAATGTTGAGCTCCTTGATTTCAAAAGTGAAAAAAATTTATGGGGCATTTACCAAGCCAAAAAATTAACACCACTGATAATATTCGAGTAGCTTGTTGTTGTAATGGCCATTTTTATTTCCTTATTTTTTTTATTTAAGCTTCAATAGGCCAGGAAGCCCAATCACAGAAGCGAAACACAAAACACCCAAGCTTGAGTAAATCACATAGATTAATTGTGACCTCGTCGGGAATCGAACCCGGAACCCTCGGTGTGAGAAGTCAGGGTCATACCCACTGGGCTACGAGGGCCGTTCGTTCGACGCGCTTGACGCTCGCCTAGCGATCTGGTGGTCGGTGGTTCGAGCCCCATTCCAGCACAAGCAAACAGCATTTCATAGCACAAGCGTTTAGATTAGTTAGAGAATAGTAAGAATATTGATGCGATACGTATTCCAAAGATTTATGTATCACACAAAGTCACTGGACATAATTTTTATCGGAGCACCGTTCCTCAATTCGCAGTAATTATCACTAAAAAAATATTTCACACTTAGGTACTTCTTTTACTCTACTAAACTGTTATAGTTCTCTTTTTTCTGTCGTTGTCACTCTGGCCACACCGGGCCATTGCACGGTTTAACCTCTCTGTGGTGAACTTCTATGTCATGCTGTCAAGACAACAATAACTCTCCAGCGCGTGCGCCGCTCGCTTTTTATACAAAACATGTTGATTCGCCGAATTTTCGAGACTATTTGACTAATTTCTCCAAATCTCCAGTAAAATCTCTATATTTCTAGTGAGTACGAGAAACACCCGGTTGATTCCAGATTCGTATAAACCATTCAAGAAACTTCAACAACGCGCAGTTACTATTTTTGTTCATATTTATTAGAGACATTAACATGATAACGGGTATATGATACTCTAATAATAAAACATTATAAATGAAGACTATGCCCATTATCCCAATTACATGCGTATCTTCGGCACGCTTTAGCAACATGTATTTTTTTTACATTTTTGTATATCTTACATATATATTTATGAGTATTATATATTTAGTGTTTAAATATAGTGTGATCATATAATAATAAGTAAATAAATAATTGATTTAATGAATCTATAGGTTCAGTTCAGTGTTTAGAAAATGGATGTAGTGTATGAGTGAATTTTTGAACGATGATAAGGTATCTGCAAGAATATCTGTATCAATGTTAGGGTCAACACAATACATATTATATGTGTGACCTTGTAATGGGAGAAAAGTAACCAACATTATTAGTGTACTTCCATGATAAAATGTTAAGATAAAACTCTACACCACGAAGTGAATGCAAAATCATTCAAGGATATTAAGTCTTGAATTGTTTTAATGCAATATTTTTAATGAATTGTTTAGAGTTTAATCCAGGAAGAGCTATCCCTGGGGAAGCAATCTGTGGAAAAGTAGTCTGCGGCATTAAACTCCCGGTGTATGCTAATATTTGTTTAAACGCATCAATGAGCCTCGTAAAAGTTCGAACCACCCTGATTAGAGGGAAGAAATGGAAGAGATTGAAGCGTAAGTTTCTTACTGCCAATTCGCTAAAAATTTGCTGCAAAATCAATAATTCACTTTCAAATATCGAAGCGAACATTTAAAAAGTTAGCGAAATTTTACTTTATTTGAATAAATAACATTTTTTCCTAAATTCAATCGAACTTTGTAGAAAAATTGTTTAAAACTTTTTATGAAAGTAAAAAAATGTTTTTAAATGTAAACAATTTTATGTGTTGATATAATAATATAATATTTATTTTGTAACTACTTAAATTCTTATCTTAATTTTGTATGTATATTTTATTTTCTTTTTCTTTTCTTTTAGATTTAGGTATTCCTATGATTTACTTTATTATCATTGATCTACTTTCATTCTTACGTTTATACATTCTTTAATTGTCATTTCTTAATATTACATAAATATATGAGAATAACTGCCACAGAACAGGTTTTTACCTAGTGTGTCAGCTATAAGTAACTTGTATTAACAAATGTAAATAAACAATAAAATAAATAAATATCATTTTATATAAAGAACTAACCCATAAAAACCAAGTTTTTATTATACTCCCTTTCTCGTTTGTATTGTTTCCAATTTGTTATTCTGTCAACATATTCCTCTTGCTTTTAGTTCATGTGGAAAATATATTCCATTTATATTATTATCCTTAAAACTTATAGAATATTGAAAACGTAATAATTCCTATAGTGCGTAATAAATAATAGGGGGCACGGGGTCTGCGAAACCATCTGATCGGACCCGTGGTTCGAGTCAGACTAGTTGAAACAGGTGCCTTCTCTACGCGTCGGGCTCCTTTCTCATTTGTATGGTTTCCAATTTGAAAAAACCGATAAAATTTCGAAAAATCCAAAATTATACTATAATTATTATTTTTTTTAACGACAATTTGTTAGATCATTTTTATCGTCACTCTCACGAGTCCGCCTGCAAAGTTTCAGCTCGATTGGATTACGGGAAAAGGGTTAAAAATCGATCCAAAGTTTTTTCGTCAGACAAGCAGAAGCTACGACTTAAAAGAAAGGGAGTAAAAAACTAACCCATAAAAACCAAGTTTTTATTATAGATACTCCCATTCTCATTGAATCAGGTTTCGTGCCTATTGCACGCGTCGGGGTCATTACTCATTTTTATTGATTCCAATTTGAAAAAACCATCAAAATTCGAAAAATCCACTATTATACTATAATTATCAAAAAAAATTAAATGAAAAATTGTTACATCATTTTTATCGTCGCCACAAGTCGGCCTGCAAAGTTTCAGCTCGATTCAATCACGGGAAAAGGGTTAAAAATCGATACAAAGTTTTTTCGGCAGACAAGCAGACGCTACGAGTTAAAAGAAACGAAGTAAAAAGGAAAGACTTCATTCCTTTTGTAGTCTTAAACTAAAAAAACAGACCCAAGATAATGGTATAACCATTATCTTGGGTCTGTTTTTTCCTCTGTCACGCAATCGTATCGCGCAAATCCAAGGCCTAGATCCAGCAGTGAAGCGATGAGAGCTGAAAAAGAAGAAGAAACCTAAAATGGTACGAAAACCTCCAGGTAATCACACTGTTTTCATAGCATCAATCTGCTCTGGGAATCGCCACTCTGCGAAATTGACAAATATTTACCGATTTTACGGCGCTACGTACTAACTTGTTGGTCCGCGCTGTGCACACACCGTATCTGGTCTGATATGGTTAAATTACAACTTAATTTTGTGGTTTTGTTTTCTTTTACTTTCAAAGCAAAGAGCGCGGTTTATTTACGCCGTACAAAGTCCTTTGTACTGTATAAATAAATACCAAAAACCATGTAATGAAAAAAATACAGTACATATCTAAAGGGAGATATAATTTTTTTTAAATTACAGCACTTTGGGAGAAGGTCGGAGAATAGAAGGGAAAGATTATTCTTGATCATAATAGGTAATATTAAAACAGTTCTTATCCGGGAACCTTACGTAAAAATGAAACTCCCTTTCTTTTAACTCGTCGCGTCGGCTCAAGATCCAATGATGAACCGTGATCCAATCAAGCTGAAACTTTGCAGGCAGACTCGTGGCAATGATAAAAATGATCTTACAAATTTTTTATTTTTTTTAATTAGTATAGTATAATTAGGTATTTTTCGAAATTTACATACAAATGAGAAAGGAGCCCGACGCGTGGAGAAGGCGCGAAACCTGTTTCACCTAGCCTGGCTCGAGCCATGGGTCCGATCGGTCAGCTATATGTACATAGAATATCAAATTGGAAACAATACAAAAGAGAAAGGGAGTATAATAAAAACTTGGTTTTAATGGGTTAGTTTTTTAATAAGCTATTCATCATCATCATCATCATCATCATCACTCTTAGCACTAAAACCCTTGGCGGGTCTTGGCCTCCTCAACAATCTTCCTCCACTCATCTCGGTCTAGTGCCAGCTCTCTCCAGTTCCGAAGCTCTTAGGCAGAGATGTCTTTTGTATTCATCGTGAATACAAAAATGTATTTGCTATATTAATTAATTAGGATATAATAAAATGATATATACTGTCAACGAATGAAAGAATTGAAATATATTAATGTTTTATTTTATGCACAAAATTACTGGAAACCAATTTATTTGGAGCTCTGTTCTTTAAATCATACTAATTTCGCACTCTATCTTGTCTATGGAGAATTTTGTATTCGTCTTCCAGAATATTCGCACGTCTGCGATTGCGCGGTAAGTACTCTCGTAATCTATTTTCGATGGTCACTTATAATTCCCACTATAACAATAAACTATTACGTGTAGCGGATTGTTGTTTCTTAAAGAGAATGTTATTTCGCGAACATTCGAGTATAATCAATCGTCTTCTTGACCTTTCTAGTTATTTCTAAATACAGATATTTCTAGTGAGACAGATATTTCTAGTGAGACAGGCACAGTCCAAACAAAATCTTATAATTATAATTAAATAGAAATAAATAAATAAGCAAAATAAATAAATAAATTTCAAAAAAATTTCAAAAGATCCAGAGTTCTGGAAAATTCCTAATTAGATACAATTATTTTTGTTTTTCCACATATACAAATTTGACAGCCGCATTGAATGTCGAATGTATGAATTTGTTTTTTTGTTTTGAATACGAATATCTGACAATTGCGTCATTTTTGCAAAAGAATCAACAGTAACATGAAATCCTAATACATATCTAAAAACTCAATTCAAAAGTTCAACAGTTATAATTTTCAATAAAAAAAATCTCCTTAATGAGCCAGAATACGATAACTTCAAAAATATTCCAAAAAATTCGCCTCAGAATTTTTCTAGGAATACGAGATATTTCCATATTATTCGGAAAACATTTCACAAATGAAATGGCGCCGATAAATCTCCAGCATATTCAATGAAAAAGTTCCAGTGTAACGGAAGTTTCCTAAGTAGCCCACACACTGTGATTGGCTATACACATCGCGAGGAGAAATGAACGATATTATTTACCAATGATGTACGTCCTTGTCCCTTGGGATGGCTGGGGAATATCCTGGAATACACGTCCGCTCTCTGAGTGAGTTTTCAAAAATATGTAGCTCGTAACTTTTTCTTGCGAAGAAAAGTCTACCAATTTTATCATTTCGTGGACATTTTGCATGTTAGAAAATGCTAAAAATGAGTGGAATAATCCAAGAATATGGTCCCGTTGTTCATACAATGAAAATAAGTATTTCACTATATAATTTAATGTCCTGTTAATTTAATCTAACTAAAATAATCGTAATCTAATTTAAACAAACCAAACATAATAACCTAACCAAACCAAACCTAATAACCTAACCAAACCGAACCTAATAACCTAACCTAACCTCATATATTGCCTATGAAATGTCAAAATATGCAGTGCATTTTTCGAAACTTTAAAGTGTAATACCTTATTTAATACTTAATTTTTAAACGTAAATTATCTTTCGTTTTGTTATTAGCACATTCAATAATATAGTGAAATAATCATTTTCGTTGCATATGCAATGGGACCATTATCTTGGATTTAGCCAAATGAGTAATCTAGGGTTGTCCTTCCATTCTGAATTTTGTTAACCATTCCCATGCGATGAATATTTTATATTTTTTACTTATATTATTAATATTTAAAATAATAGGTGATATGTATATAAGTGAATATGTATGTGTATCAATTATTATTGTATAAACTGCCAAAAACGAGAAAAAACATTGGCAATCTCTAATGAAAGCATAAAGGTGTGTAATAATCGGTTGTTTCAAGTTGGATTAAAGTAAAAGTTCGTTTAAAGCATACTTTTTTACATACTCCACCAATCAATTAATCCGTTTCCGTAAAAATCAATCTTGTGTGTCGGTGGTGTAACGTAGGTCTACATGTCATCGAAAATATGAAATATCTACCTTATTTACCAAAACTAAAACGTCACTTTTTTTTTAATCATCGAAAAGACATTTTCACACCAAAATGACTAAATTAAACTGTTACGAATGTACGGATTTTTTAATTAAAAAATATTTATTCATAACTCTCGTATTTTCGGCCAGTGTGTAAAAGAGAGCAAAATATTGCAAGTCGCAGTTAAATCGAGCAAGAAAGAGTACTAAAATACCACACATTTCATGTAGGACGGAGATGGCGGTTTCTTGGGTTTCGGTGAAAGAGAAAACAATATCTAAAGAGCACGGTAGACTCGCGTAACACGTATTAGACAAAGACGGACCGCAGTTGCCGCGTCGTTGAATTTAGTTTGTTGTGATAGGTCGTCGTGAGCGCACGCAAATTCTATATGCCATGATTTTATGATAATGTACTAAAATAATGCAATATTAACTTACGTAATTATATAAAGGAACCTTTAAAAAGTCTGTATTGAAAATATATATTTTTTACCACATATTAAAAACTATGTCGATTTTAAATCATGTAACACTGAGTTATACCACCGTTCCCGAAGGTATTTTTTAGCACTGTCGTTTAAGACTTTAAGTTTAAGTTTCTTTGAGAAAACATTTGTTTTGTTATGTCCGGTAAATACTTATATCTTGAAACCAAATTATTAAACCAAACATTTTATTTTAACCCCCTTGTTTATTTTGACGTTAACCGTTCGTTGTTCACATCGCAACATTTTTGAATTATTTCCAGAAACAACCTGGTCGCAAAATTACATTCTACGATTTGGAGGATGAAAAAAAAACAAAGAAAGTTTCTTAAATCTTTGACATGTTGACAAGTCTTAAGCGATTCGCTTTGATACGTACAATAAGAAACTCGACAATTTTCACCCAAC
Organism: Agrypnia vestita; assembly: GCA_016648135.1. NCBI lineage: Eukaryota > Metazoa > Arthropoda > Insecta > Trichoptera > Phryganeidae > Agrypnia > Agrypnia vestita. The sequence goes on along the minus strand of JADDOH010009993.1, from coordinate 16,456 downwards.
TGATTTAGAAAAAATACGAAAAGTCATGGAACTTAAAGCACTAAAAATACTAAATTATTCTTAATTAAGACACAATAACTGTCCTACAGAGACGAAGTTAATTATATGCGAAACGTGTATGGAATGTTTACAACGTAGCCCAGGGCTTATGAAATGTATGAGCTGGCTTAAGTCATCGCTCTACATAATGCAAAAATAATATGCGATGTAATGCTACGCACAATAAAATGTTTGAAAGTTGTATATATGTTCTAAATCAGTTTCTTCTATATATCCGATGGATATTTTCAAAGTGAAATAGTAAGAAATATTCTTTTTAATATAGTATATATATGATATTCTTCCGAAATACGCCTTAAAATGTTTAAATTTTTAATTCATTTTTATATACCAGTATTTTTAAACAATATTACTATATAAATATAGATAAGTGTAAAAGTCCTTTTCAGGACTATTCGACGCGGGTTCCCTAGAAAATAATTCATCATATATATAAATATTTTTAATTGTTCTTTTCGATCAAAGAAATCTCCAACCCCACTTCATGCAAGTTTAACACTACCAATCTTGGCTATTTTCGTCCTCTATTCATGAATGCTAAATTTCCTAACAAGAATATACGTTTGATTATATGGTACATGAGTCTTGGATATATGAATTACTTGTTCCAAATACCTACATTACTGGCAGGTACCTGAAATTGGTATCAGATAATTGAGATTTCCTGTGTCATCTCGAGCGGTCTATAATATCAATACAATTCTGATTCAAATGAGCGTTCGTATTCCGCTATCCGATTATCTAAAAATATAATTTATAAGGGTCATATAGTATGTTTCGAAATGAGATATTTTATTTTTATTTTCAAATAACAACTATATATAACATTCTTCAATATGAGCAAAATGATTTGTTGTAACATGACAAATATAATAATAAGATAAAACTTGTTTTCACATCCAATTTGCTTAAAATACTAACGTTTTTCAGATCCAATGGTCGCTTCATTGGGATATCACAAATACTAAAAATTAAAAATCGAAGTATAGACAATAACAAAATAAAAATAAATATTAACAAATGTATGTTATCACTTAGAAAAGACATACAGAAAAATCAAATCAACGAAAAAATATTTTAGTTGCTACCGGGATTCGAACCAACAGACTTTTTTCTGAAATTGCAACTTTACAATAATAATGTGTTTTCTTTAATATATAAAAATAAATATATGGAGATGAATAAATATGTGAATACTAATATGAAAAAAAATAATATAGTGTTTAATAAAAATTTAAAATAATATTTTAATCAATAATTATTCCGAATTTTCTATTCGTCTTTTGGAAATGGAAAAAAATAGGGTTTACAAATTTTACTGATACAAAAAAATTACGCAATAATAATGTGCTTCCTTTAATATATATAAATAAATATATGGAGATGAATAAATATGTAAATACCAATATGAAAAAAATGAATATAATGTTTAATAAAAATTGAAAATAATTTTTTAAACAATAATCATTCCGAATTTTTTAATCATCTTTTGAAAATGGAAAAAATAGGATTTACAAATTTTGCATACAATTTTTACTGTTGGAAATAAATTAGAAATTTTTTAAAAAAAGAAAAAATATGAATAGTAAAATTAATATTATCCATAACTAGGTTCTTTTATATTATCGTTTAAATTTTTTGTTACGCAACTTTATTTCTATCGTAAGATGAGAAGCTTCAAAATATCCAATCAACTATCAAAAAAGTAGACGCCATATTATTATTTTTTTAATAGAGTTTTGCATCAATATCTTTACTATTATCAAACTAAGCCAAAAGTCTGTGTTGTAAAAATAGTACTAACATGCTGGTGTCCTGGAATGGGGCTCAAACCACTGACCACCAGATCACTAGGCGAGCGCCATTATTTGTAAAATATTTTTCGATTTAGCAGAAACTAAAAAATATTTTGAAAAAAGTGTTTTTTTTCGATTTCTACTGCAATGTTTCGCCTTTTCATTTCTTTCATGTATCAATTTTTTCTTCATCTTTCAGTGAATTAAAAGCCAATTTGAATAAGAAATAGATACTGTGGTAATTATTTTGACATTTAACAAATGTCATATGTTTTACTACTGGAATACCAATCACCATTGTAGAAATCTTGATATTTTAAGAATTAAACTGAATATCTGTTTAATATAGTCAGATTAAATTCAACCGTCATCCCTTTCTAACAAGATCTTTCTCTCTAGAAAAATGTACGTTATGAATGAGTTCCTTTAATATTTTGATGACGTCGGAAGTAAATTTACTACAAATGTTACCTTGAAAGATTACGAAATATAGATACATAAATGAAATTTAATCTGGGAAAAATGTAAGTAGCTGTTTAATACCCTTAACCTCGACAAATATAAAATCTTGATTACAGGACCAAAGGCTAGTCTCTTTGCTTAAATTAAATAAACGCAAAGAAAAATATATTGTCTGAATTAAATTCTCTTGGGCATTTATACATTAAAAAAGATAGAAAATAAAATTTTATTATTTTGTCTAAGAAACTTTATTTGTAGATTTTATCATAAAGGGAGTTTAGAGAAGGTTTTATCAAATATCTTCAGAATTGTTTTAATCTTGAATGAATGAGAAAAACAGCATAGAAAAGGAAATTATTAAAGGTGTAACTTTATGCCCCGTGTTTACGGAATAAGACAAGATGAAGTAAACCTAAAACTATTTATTCTTTTAATTCTGATTAAATCCGTAAGCATATTCGTTTATATTGTAACGAGGCTAAAAATAATAACGCACTCTTAACAAGTGACAGTTGTTTGAAGTTTACACAACACTATCGAAAATCCAGAGCGGCCTGGCGTAATCTACGGCTTTCGGGAGGCATCTGAAACATCCGGGAAACATCTATAAGAATCTAGAAGCTACGAGAATCTTCTCCAAAACACTGGGAGGTCTAGGATGTTCGATACCTGATGCGCGGATGCGCGAGTTGTTGTTGAACGCGTTTGACAGGCGATAACAGAAGCGAAGTGAGCCGCGGGCCGCGAGGCCAGGACGGCTAACCGTGCGATAACTCAGGCGAACATTCTAGTGAAGTTCCTACTAACGTAGCGAAATAAACCGAAGCGAATAATACGTGCGAAAACTGAATGGAATGTTCTGGTGAATGTTAAATAAAGTGTTAAAGCGATAATAAAATGTCCATTGAAGAGTAATAAATTACAAAATAGTGTAATTTAAAGAATAGTAATTTAAAGAATTGTGTTAAGTGACTAAGTACAGTAAATAATTAATTAATCAATAATTAATAAATCTGTAATTAACGTACATCGTTTTCATTAATTCCTCCCACAGCCACGACGCGCGACAGTATAATCATTAATTTTTTTGATATAATTGCCGTATTTGAGCAGCTTTTTTTTCTTTTTCAAATGTTAACTCTCATTATATAGCCGTAATCTGGAAACAATAAAAAAATTCTAATTTTTTTGTTTTCTGTCTGTCTATCTGTCGGTGCAAAAAATCGTAACTCGCTGAAATTAAAACATTAGATTAAACTAGAGTGTGACACGGTGTCAAATTATTATAAGTATTTCCCGTGATTTTTCACGGGTGCACGGCCAGTTATTTATGCTTAGAAAAAGGATCGTAATGAATTATTTTAAAGATTGGTGTAAAGTATACTTATAAAACTCAATCTCTGTCTACTCTCTATACAAATCCACACCGTTTGTCTGATTCGATTCAAATTTTGCATACTTATGCTTTGATCGGCGGGTAACATAGGCAACATTTCCCCCTATTCTTTTACCCCTTCCCTTCCCCCTGACATATTTTCGATCTGTACCGCTTGACCGCTACAAATCTGTACCGTTCGACCGATCGGACTCAAAATTTGCAAACTCATCATTTAGGACCCGACGGGTAGCATAGGCGACATTTCCCCCGTATTCTTATACTCCTTATCTTCCCCTGACATTAATTTCGATGCAAATCTGTACCGTTCGACCGATCGGACTCAAAATTTGCAAACTTACTCTTTAGAACCCAGCAGGAAACATAGTGACATTTCCTCCTTCCCCTTTCACCCTCTCCCCTCCCCATGTTATATTTTCGATTCAAATCTATACCGTTCGAATCGAACCTTTGTTTCCCCCCACAAATTTATTTTCAACTTAATCCTTAACCCGCGCAACGCCGGGTACGAACAGCTAGTATAAGATAAAACATAATTTAGAAAAGGGAGAAATTGATTATGAAACCTCGAAAATAGCAAACGCTACGTTTTCCTTGGCAATTTTGTTAATTCAATAAACATTAACATTCTTCGATTGAATTTTAGAGAAATATGTCGTTTCAAAGTCCAACGTGTCATCAGCTGCCTTTTCTACCGATTCAGCCGCTCTTGATACCACTTCACGGCAAGTCTAGCATCACTTGCTCCATAAATTGAGTCTTATTTCAGATTTCAATTGCCTTAAGCCCGCCGCTATGCAGTTACGACGCTTGCAATTGCGCTGGAATTGCATTCTGAACAACTTTAATAAAATGAAACCAGTTAAATATTTAATGTAACGTTTATTGTACACAGTGTAGTTTACTTGTGTTAGAAATTTATTAAATAAAACCAAATATTTCGCGCTTTTGAAGAGATTAAAGATTTTTCACTCGTTAACTTTACAGTTTTTCAAGAAATATAATAACATTTTGTTTTATTATGTTATATACATGTACTTTGCTAACAGACATATTTATTTATGTAACATAATAAAGAGCATCAACAATAAGATGACAGAATACAAGTACAAAATCAATATTCTTCTTCTTCTTCATCAGCTTTCGTCTCTCCACTGCTGGATATAGGCCTCTTCCTTCCCTCTCCATCCTGCCTTGTTGTTTGCTAATTGTAGCTATTTCTTTCCCCCACAGCGGCTATATCAGCCCATCTCTTTTGAGGTCTTCCGATGCCTCTTTTATTCTCCAAAGGTCTCCATTTCAGAACTCTGGGAGGCCATCTTGTAGCATCTTGCCTTGCAACACGTCCTGCTCATTGCCATTTTATCTTCGCTACATGATTCATGATATCCACCACTCTATTTCTGCGCCTAATTTCATAATTTCTAATTCTATCTCTTAGGCTTACTCCAAGCATGGATCTCTCCATGGATCGTTGCGTGCATTTGAGTTTTTCTACACTTCTCTTTGTAAGGGCCATAGTCTCCACTCCATACGTCATCATTAGCAGTATGCATGATCCAAAGGCTTTTCTTTTTAGACTAATTAGGATCTCTTTGTTCTCGAAGATATGTTTGAGTTTGCCAAAAGCAGTCCAGCTCATTCCTATTCGTCTTAGCAATTCTGCTGTTTGACAAAATAAGTTACATTAAAATTATGGTCTTAGAATCTCTCACAAATACCCACTTCGTAAAATAAATAATGTCAAAAGAATAAATGCAATAATAAATAAGAAAATAAAATAAAAAAATAAAGAATATTAGCAAGATAAATACAATAATTAATACACAGAATATAAAATCGAAGCTAAGTAGATTTGTCTTTTGTATTTGTATGATATTCGAGCTTTAAATATGTCAACTGAGCTGTATTGATTGCCTAGGTGGTGCAATCTATACATAGGCGAATTCATCACACGGTTCTCTGAGTACCTACGAAAAATAGCTCGCTCTGCCTTGAAACCTACCGTCCAGGTAATCTGTAAATAAGTAAAATGGTTTAATATTGATTGAAAATCATTTTAGACATCAGATCAGAGATATTTTTTATCGTATCGCTAAGCTCAGGTGGAAACAAACGGAAAACATGTTATTTATTTAAGCTTCGCCACAATAGGGGCGAGAAAAATTACATAGTTTCCCCAGAGGGTTGGTGAAGTATCTCACGAATTTATCAAATTTTCGTACGTAATACACTTTACATTATTTTGTTAACCATTAATTCCAGCATATTATTTATAAGCAACGAAGGAACGCTGAAGAAACTAATAGCACAAATAAGCAATGCGTATTATGTTGAAGTATTTATAAAAGAAGAAGAAAAATGTTGGGTGATCAAGATATATTATAGATGGTTCATGGTGACTTTTTTTATTATGTATAGTACATAATTTCGTGAATTCAATAATACTGTCACGTGTTGTGGTGCGGGAGGAATTAGTGAAAACGCTGGGATTTAATAACGGATTTATTGATTACTGAATAATTAATTAATCAAATCTACAAGGTCACTCATCACTATTTAATGTAACGCTAATATTAAATTAGTGTTTATCACTCGTAAATAAACATTTTATATTCGCTTTAATACTTAATTCACTATTCACTAGAATATTCCATCCAATTTCCGCACTCATTAATTTCGCTACGTAAGAACTTTCCAGAATATCGCTGTTGAATTACCGCTCGCTTGGCCAGCCTGACGAGCCTGGCCTCCACAACTCGAGCTATGTTCGCTTTGGTATCGCTGTCAACGTGCCCGAAAACAACAACTGCCTCTTACTCCCGCGCATGTTCCTATTTATATTGGCTAATATCGAGCCTTTCAGGCGTTTTCAGTGTTTGCGAGACCTTCCTCGCGGTTTTCAGACTTTTGTAGATGTTTCTCGTAAGTCGTAGATTATGCTAGGCCGTTCTGGAATCTTCAGTAGTATTCTGATCATTTCAAACAACTGTCACTTGACACGAGTGCGTGATTCTTTTTAGCCTCGTTACAATACATTCATACAATAATAACGTTCTACTCGCCATGAAAGAGCTGATGCTCCTGCTTATGGGAGGTGTAATCACATCAGTTCATTTCATGGACATTGAAATTTTAATAATAATAATATATTTAAGTATATTTTAAAGGTCTTTTTATTTTACTTTTTAGTTCATTTTTAAATGTTATATTCCTCAAAAAAAGAAAAGACAGCGGAACTCCGTTGTTCTAATTGTCAACTGGTTCGAATTTCGCAAATTAAAATCCTGGCCGCCAGCGATTGGAGCAGAATACCTCGAACGCCAATTTCGACCAATCACACTTTATTATTTCGATCGGCGGTCAGCGATCACGAAATGATTAGACATTTGTTTGCTTCAACTGATCAAGTTGAACCGTAGAAGAGCCCTTAATATTTAATAATATTTATAACCTTAAAAAGTAGCCATTACCTAGTTAATAAAATCGAAACTTTATTTTTTTTCTTCTTCAAATACAGCAAAATTATTTTGCGGCGACATTATAATTATTATTTATAGAAATAAACTTTGTATACACCATTTTTTTTATTATTGAAAAAATTCAACATGTTTCAAAGCCAATGGCTTCTTCGTCAGGATAACAAAATTAAATTTAAAAATTGAAGTATAGATGATCAAAATATTAAAAAGTTATATATGGAAAATGAATAATATAAAGTACCTACTTAACATGAAAATGAATTTAAAGATAACAAATTATTTATAACATTCAATTTACTATTAACACTCTTTCTTATTTCCAAAATTTCTAATTTTCAAACTGTAATTCTGCATAATTTGTATGTAAAATTTGTAAACCCTTATTAATATCAAAAGAATGATTCATAGCCAAAAGATGGTTAGCAAATTGGGAATAATTATTACTATTTAAACACCTTATTGAAACCTTATTGTGAAACTTTATTCATTATTCAACGGAAACAAAAGTCATGTGGAAATATTTTGACCATGTCCTTTAACATATCCACTCTTAGTGATAATTAAGTCATTTAAGTATCACACTGTATGGCTAATAAGTAATATCTGTACTATTTGAATAATGTAATATTGGTTCCAGATTGCTTTTACCCATTGCGATCCGTTGGCGACAATATGTCGCCATACTTTTTATCTTCCGTGGTGACTATAAGTCGCCACAAGCAAGAGAGAAGTTTCATAATATTGATAATACTTTGTTGTTGTTGTTGTAGCCGGGCCTCGTGATCGAGGATCCCTTCGCCTTTCTAACTTAGTTGTTGCTGCGCCTCTCATAAGCTTTTCGATGGTAAAATATCCCTATTTGAGTGGCGCACTCTCTCCCGCATACCCGCATAGGAAGTGGTCAGGTTGCGTTGGTCGACGCATGGCTGCGGCTCGCTGCTCATTTTTGGCTCATCGTCTGGCCGCCGCAACACCATCAGCCCGAGAGCAAAATCTCCTCCAGTTCACACAATCTTATGCCAGCTGCTCCCAGTTCTCGGGTGCTCCACATAGGCTCAACGATTCTCGGAGACAGTCTTTATACCTTTTCTTCTGTCCTCAGGCCTTTCGCCTGTCCACCATCTCCCCATATAAGACCCGCTTCGGAAGTCTGTGATCGCTCAATGATAAAACATAGAATTAAAATATAGATCAAAACTAATAAAGTATCATTTGACCTAGTCGAGATTATCGCACTGTTTTTTGTATAATAAAAAATACAACTTCTTAATGGTTTCTGCTTTTTTACTTTAATTTGGCTTGTAAATACTCCTCCCATAGGCTAGAGCTATTGGCTCATATTATAGGGAGTATAATGACAATAAAATATAATAACATCATCATCATCATCACTCTTGGCACTACAACCCTTGCTGGGTCTTGACCTCCTCAATAATCTTCCTCCACTCATCTCGGTCTAGTGCCAGCTCTCTCCAGTTCCGAAGCTCTAAGGCAGAGATGTTTTTGAGGACGTTGTCACTCCATCTTAGTTTTGGCCTTCCTAAGTTCCTTCAACAAAGATTCAATTTATTATAAAAATCATCATTATGTATCTACTGTATAAATAAATAAATTAAATTAAATTAAATTCTGTGTCAAATGTATAAAGAAGAAAATTAATTTTAATTTTTTTTTTTATAATTACTGCCTTTGCTTTTATACCGCTAAATATGTTAAATGCAATTTAATATTATTGCTTGAATTGGCATTAAATGCTCTGTAGTTGCTGGTATGTCCCACCAAAAATAGTCTGGAACGCGTGGGGTTAAAATATACTCCGTATTCTCCCAAATCCAAACAAACAATGGATGCATTCAATCGATATTGAATTGCTTTGTGCACTGAGCTGCCCTATTAATCTACTCTACAGATATTACTAAAACTGTACAGTAGTTTCCGTCTGTGCAATATCTGCTACCTCCATAAAAGATAGTGTAATAGAGAGCGAAGAAAGGGACTTCATCCAGAATGCTGTTCATATTGTATGGTCTCATCTGCTAGCAATTTTATCTTGAATGATGAGATACAGGGTATTGTATTTTTTGGGGTAAATTTGATAAGAATGCCACAGTGGGCTGTGTACGAAAGAGTTGAAAGGGGAAAGATCAAACTCCACGATCAACCAAGCGATGACATACTTTCATAAAATACCTAGACACCTGGTGATGGAACAAACAATATAAAATATCACCCGATGGTGACCATGTACCGACCATGTACTAAGAAATCTACATTAGTTAATGTTTATATTTTTGCTGATCTGTGAGTAAACATCATCGAATGGTTCCATTCTGAGGGATCTACCTATGATGCTGGCCTTCCAAGTCCTTTTTACATGCTTTTATTTGACTATCTTCGTCTGTATGTTTGTTTGTTGTGGTAGAATCTTATAATTGATTTTTCACCAACTTCCAGACTCGAACTCGAAACTAGAACTCGAAAACTTCCAACGTTTACGTAAAGTGGATGACCATAAATTATTAAATAACTTTCGACATTATTTGGTCATTAACAATTTTCCATTATTAATGAACATTAAAAATGCCTACAAAAAATGTTCCGATTTATGTCAAAAAAAATTTCAGTTTTAATTTTGACTCTAAACGTCAAATTAAAATATGAAATTCGATAAATTAGTGTTATGTTAAATTTAGATTTTAAATATCTCAATTATTTAAACACGAGAATTCTCATTTAAAAGTAGGTAAAAGCGAGTAATATAAATGTGTATTAATTATATTATATTGAAAACAGCCACTCTTAAGTTTGTACATTTACCAAAAAAAATAATAAAAAGAAAAATTTAAAAAACTTTGGTTTGGAATAAAATAGTTCGAGAAAATGAACGTACAACATAATTATGCCACGGGTTCAAAAAGTGTTGATGCGCAATATACGTAGTTTTTTCTGCAATTAGTCCCTCATGGTTTTGTGCCATTCCTTCTCCTTCTCGCAGTGAAACTATCACTATTAAAAGCATGTCTTTAAAATTTTTGATTCACTTTTTTATAATTATTATCACATAATCTACCCTTAATTTAATTCTTGCGGTACTCAATAACATTGTGATAACATTATTGTAAATAGTGCACAGACCCGAAGATGTCGGTCTCGCTCTACCGAGAGCCGAATTTAAGCAGTATGGACGTGTTGGTCGGAGGTACTCCCGGCCCCGCTCGCCGTAGACCGCAGCGTTTACGGGAAATGGGTTTCCACGCGAGCTGATCGAGTTAGTGAGACAACGCGCACTTAGCATTCGCCAACTGGGCGGAAGAGCTTTAAGCAAAACGTTTTGAGAGACGACTAAGGACAAGTGTGTTACTTTTAAATTCCTCGTCTCGGTTGACTTATTTATTTATTTCACAAAGGTAAATTCAAATTCGTGTCTATCGGACATTTATAAGATATGTATCTTGTTTAATGATGTTCCCCTGGGAAATAAATCTAAAATCGTGTACCTACTTGAAATTTTTAAACATGCTCAAAATATTCTTCATCTGATTATTTTTCGTAACCCTGTACCAATTTCCTTAAGGGGGCGGTAAGGTTTTTAACTTTTTTTTTTGCATTTTATTTTTAATTTTTTAAATGAATGTATAACATCGCAAGAATACTGTGTCAAAATTTAAAGTCAATCGGAGCAAAATTGACGAAATTATGAATATTTGAGCGATATCAGACTGATTTTCTATACCTGCTTGGGTAGCTAAGAGACGCGCTCACCTGAGGACTACCGGACGTGCTATTGTATTAGAAGAGCTTTGCTTAGACAAGGACAAAAAGATGCTGATGATTAAAGCTCTTTGCTGTGTGAACATGGCATCGACGATTATGTGTAAGTATAAAATAAGTGTTGAGTTTTATTTTGAATTTTACAGTGTGCAAAACTTTAAAGGGTTTTCCCCACATCTCACGTTTTCAAAGTCGGTGTCCATCATAACTTCAAAACTACTGCACCGATCCTTTTGAAATTTTGAACACTATTTTTGTACATAATTTACGAGGTAACGCTGGAGAGTTTTTTTCAAATTTGTTATTAATTTTTATTTTTTAATAACAAATTAGTCGATATTTTTCGCAAAAAATCGCGTTTTCCCTTCAAAGTGTTCCAAAAAATTGAAAAATTGAAATTTCAAAAAACTCTCCCAGCGTTACTTGGGAAAACCTATTATCTAACGAATGAACTTTGATTTTTTGATTTCAGATGATCTAGCACCAAGTTATGATGGACACCGCAATTCTACTTTTTTCCGAGACACGTCCGAATAATTGCTGCCATTACCGTATTTTTTAATATTTCGTCTTGAAAATTTTACACAATATTCTTCAAATGTCATACTTTAATGTAATATTAGTTTTGATAAAGAGATTATAACTGTGTCGTCTTAAAAAATTCACAAAAACATGCCTTTTTTTGTACGAATTAACCTTACCCCCCTCTTAAGAGCGAAAGGAAGCGAAACTTGTGTACTTGATACCGGAGCAAAGAATAAAGAAGGAGAAGGTGGTAAAGACTGAATGAAAATAATTGTCGAAAAGAAGGTGTATTTACGAAAAAGTCTTTCGTTACTTTATGCTCGATTACAAACAAAACTCATAATTCATAACAAATAATACACACTGTTAGAAATAAGGATAGCATTTAATTTAAGTTTTGCTATTCTTAGCGAAATTGTTACCGTATATTCTTTACGCCTTTCCCGGAGTCGATAACCTGGCGTCCGAGACAAATTCGCAAATCTCCGCAGTAAAACATATTTATCGCAGTTCTTCTTTCAACCCCTAATCGCCTGATACGGGCAATTCCGAAATAACAAAGGACTGTAACAAGCCATTTCTTGACCGTTTCTCTGAGGGGTTGCGGAATTTATGGGGCGGAAGGGTGTTAATAAAATGGCGCTAGAAGAAAGCCAAAAAAAGACAAGTTTGTAGTCGAAACCTTAAAAACAAATTAAATTATTTCAGTACTCGCTGTAATCCGTCAAAAATGGCGGTACTTTTACATGCCTGTTTCTAAAGAATAATTATTTACTTATTTATAGCTGACACCCATGAAATAGTAATAACAACTTATATAAAAATATTTCAAAAAGATATATATATATATATATAGATGTATAATATGATATATTATATAATTATATTATATATACAGGGGTAGATTCCTGACTATGTTATGAGTCTAAAATGTTCAAGCAACCATGGCTTAATAGAAATAGTTTTGGAGATATGCAATATCAAAATTTGCATTTTTTTTCTCAATATTTCTTAGTTATTTTTTGCAAAAAGTTGAACTATCATTACAGTAACATTTGCTTTAATACAAGTCGAATAAAATGATAAAAACCTTGCGAAAATTGAAAAAGGTTTTTTTTTTACAAGGTTTTTATCATTTTATTTAAGTTGTATGGAAGCAAATGAATTTTTCATAATCGATATAAGTTACTGTAATGATAGTTTAACTTTTTGAAAAAAATAAGTCAGAAATATTGAGAAAAAAAATTGATATTGCATATCTCTATAATATAATATTGACATTAGGCCATGGTTGCTTGAACATTTTAGACTCATAACATAGTCAGAAATCTACCGGCCAAGTTTCTGCTGCTAGCTCTGGTACACTCTATATATATATTTTTCCTGCTGGCAGTTAAATTCACTATTCTAAACCCTGGCGATTGGGTGGAACATGAAATGACTCGCGTCTTTGCTAAGTCCTATTTTTTTAAGTACCGTATTTTTTACGGTTAATGCAGGCTCGGCAATAGCAACATCGCTATCGTCGCTGCTTTCGGCTTTGCTGGCCCGGTGTTCAAACTCCGTCCCGTTTCCGGCCGTTTAATTTCGTTTTTAAACGAAACATTTTTTAAACGTAATTATGGACGTTACGCGAAGTTACGGGGTCAGACAGATAGACAGACAGACGGACGGACAGACAACGAAATCGTTATATTTGTTGATTGTAACCATCTCTGAATAGCAGCCCTTTACAATCTTCTGATTAGAATTTATACACTATTAGTACACATTAGCTCTGATGAAGGATCCTACAATAGTACCCGAATTTCAGCCAAAAAGGTCCCAGAAAACTCACATCAAAAGAACAGAAAATACCTTTTACTTATTTTTATATATAGGTATGTTCTGAGAACACAGTTACTAATTATTTTCCCCAGAGGGATGATTAATTAATTAAGATAAATTATAGAAGACGCACAGACTTCCATACATGTTTCTCAGATAAAAAGTTTCGTCTCTGTGAGACCTATATAGGTAATTCATCTTAATTACCTTTGACTTATTCAATTTATCTAATTTCTTTACGTAAAACCTCTGCTAAATATTTAAATATCAGAATCAATTGTGATTGGAGGCAATCCATCACGCATTACCTCATAGTAGAAATCTTTTTGATAAATGTTCAAAAAATTTTTTTTAACATTGTTGAAATTAATTTTTAATATAATATAAATGAATCGAATTGAAAAATACTGTTTTTTTCCACGCTATATATTTTTTTTTTTTACATCTCAGACCCACAAAACATCACATTATTGATATTTGTCTGTAGGTGCATCAATACATATATATAAATAAATTGTATTTACCAGAAATACATTCATATTAATTAATTACAATAGATCTTATAAACTCAAATACAAATCAACAATACAATACAAAAATACAAGAAAAAATACAAATATTACCAAAATCAAAATAAGTCTCCTTTATTTAATAACATATTCATTAATTCTGTATTTTGCTCTTTTTTATTAATATCCATTTTGACACGACATGGGATTTTATTTAATATTTTTGGTATGACATATTTTAATGTTCTTTGTCCATATTTATTTATGACCTTCGGTATTCTTAGTCCTTCTTTAACCGTAAATCTGGTACTATGTTTATGAATCAATCTATGCTTATATGTCCCATCTTCATGATATCGTGTAATTACTTTTTACCACAAGTTAGCATTAATTGGCATAGAGCCTTGTTTCTTGAAGAGTATATCTTTAGTAGCACTTTCTTTATTTATTAATTTTATAGCCGAATTTTGAATATTTTGAATTTTTCTAATATTAGTTTGGCAAGTTAGACCCCAGCTAGTTATTCCATACCTTATTACTGATTCCGCTAAAGATTGATATATAGTTTTTATAGTCTGTATCGGAACATAGTATTTAATTTAATTGTTAAAACGTTTTCGAGATCATTCTCATTATCAGTAACAAGTTTTCAACTAAATTAAAAACAATTATAGACAGTATTTATAGGGATTGGGTGTATGTAATAGTGGTGGGGGTAGGAGGTGGGGCTAGAATGGATAGGAGTAGGGAGGTTATGGGTGGTATTTGGATGTTAATTAAATTTTTTAATTTGACTTAATAACAAGGGTAAAAATATGCAATACCAATAATAAAGTTTAAAATTAAATAATTTATAATTTTTTTACATTTGGGAAGCGGTGAATAATAAAACACCTCTAATAAATATTTAAATCAATTTTCGATACAGCCCTTTGTTAAATTTAACTTTCACAATAGATTTGGTAACACCCACTTTAGACCCCGCCCCTTTTCACTCCCTCTCCCTCGTAGATTCGTGTTTGTTCTGTAGACAAGTTAGTGCATGCTATTCTTTGACAAGATTAACACGCATGTGATATATATTGGTGAAAGGTTAACAATACTATGGTTGTGGTGTACAGTCTTGTGAACATAGTAGTGTAGTGTTGGTCCTGACGAAGAGACGGGTACGTCTCGAAACCGGTAGACCTAAAATCTGGTAGTGGTTTATACTAATTCAACTTATATTCTGTTACCATTTGTTTCAATCAATGACTCATGGCCGGGCTAAGCAACACTTCACTTTTAATCTTCAAGAAACGTAATTTAC
Source organism: Agrypnia vestita (assembly GCA_016648135.1). Taxonomy (NCBI): domain Eukaryota; kingdom Metazoa; phylum Arthropoda; class Insecta; order Trichoptera; family Phryganeidae; genus Agrypnia; species Agrypnia vestita. The sequence goes on along the minus strand of JADDOH010009993.1, from coordinate 1,319 downwards.
TTTTCAAGATTCGTTTTTACGTCATGGTATCCACATCTGCCAGAAAAATGGGAAGAAGTATTGGCTGGAGGATTTAAAATACTTTGAATGATCAAAGTATAAACACTTTTCTAAAACAAAGCTGTAATTTCATAAGAAAATTCCTCAAAGTTAATGCAGGGTCCTAATATTTTTCGGCAGCTGCTGGTAATAGAGGCTTTATACTCTTACTGTACCCCTGTCTAAGAACTTTTAACCAAAATATATGTTTTTTACTCCCTTTATATTAACTCGTGGCGTCTGATTGATTGATTGCTTGTCTGACAAAAAACTTTGGATCGATTTTTAACCCTTTTCCCGTGATTCAATCGAGCTGAAACCTTGCAAGTAGACTCGTGGTGACGATCAAGAAGATCTATCAAATTTTCGTTAAAAAATAATAATTATAGTATAATTTTGGATATTTCAAATTTTTTATGTTTTTTTCATATGGAGATTCCGACGCATATGGTAGACACGAAACCTGAAAATGAGAAAGGGAGTATTGTAAAATCTTGGTTTTTATGAGTTACTTTTTTTTCTTGTTGTCTTAAAAATGATTACTTTTCTCCAATTGTGATTTGGGCCAATATTAATAAACTAATTTTCTGCCTAGCCGATGTCCTAACTTCTAAACTATAGAGCAAAACTGGTAACGCATTCCTCGTAGAATACCTAGACGTACGTAATGGTAGTCTAGATTTATATTGGATTTTATTGTCTGTTCTATTCTGCATTTAATTTGTTGGGAGCAGTTCCATGCATTACTGAGCATATATCGGAGATATTTGTAACCTGTACACACGTAAATTTGCCATATCCCATTATTAACTGCGCGAACACCGGGACATAAAATGCGCTCCACCAGATGCTTGCGTGAATAATTTATCCTTTCTGGTGAAAAGAAAATTTTTCTCTATCATCTCAGAGCAAGAACTACGTTTCAGTAGGTAAATGGTGGTTAATAAGTATTTGTATACAAGGTTATTTGGAAAACATTAATAATCTCGCAGGACTATATTCCTGCCTTGATTATGAGTCGAAAATGTTCGAGCCATTATGACCTAATATCAATAGTTATGGAGATATCCGACATCAAAGTTTGCATTTTTTTTTCAGTGCTTCTGACTTATTTTTTGTAAAACGTTGGACTATCATTACAGTAACTTATATAGAATATGAAAAATTCATATCTTTGAATACAAGTCACATAAAACAATAAAAACCTCCGAATTCCAATTGGAAAACATTCCAATTAAAAAAATTTCAGGGTTTTTTCCATTTTATTCAACTAGTATTGA
>JADDOH010009992.1:0-20393 GCA_016648135.1 Agrypnia vestita | reverse complement strand
AAACTAATACCTATATTTTAACAATTATGTGAACTTTCTATTATAATAATATTTTTCAAATCAAATAAAAATCACAGTATTTAATACGTATAGATGAACTTGGGAAAAAAATACGACTTGTTTTATAAATATGGAGAATTCGTTGCCGTCAAACTGAATTATTTTAAAAAATACAATTTTTATTTAACAAAATACAATTTTCCAAAAAAAACCATACAGGTAGGTAAAATAGCTTTTTTATTTTAATATTAAATAAAGTAAAAATAAAAATATTACCCATTCTATTTTGGAAAAAATGAATCCCATTGTATTATATATGGGACGTTCCTCGCCGTGAAACTAAAAACATTATAGTTTTATTATAAAAAAAAAAATTTAGACGAGTTAAATATTTACAAAAATTGATTATTATTAAATACTTAGAAAATGCTATTTTTTAATTCTCACATTGTATACGGGGAATTCATTGTCTCAGAATTTAATATTTTGCTCAATAAGAGCGCTGTATTATATAATTTGTCGGAAATATTATATATAAATATGATTATAATATTTATAAAATTATATTTCTTTGATAAAAAAAGGCTCACATCGTAGATGAAATATTCATTGCAATTGAGCTGACTCAATAAAAATACTTATTTATTTAAAAAAAATGGAATACCTTTAATTTCAAATTAAAAAAAGATATCATTATTTATTACATCGGAAATACCATTTATATATATTTTTAAATAAGTAAACTTATTATCATAATAACATTTTTCAAATAAAGTAAATATCAAAATGTAATATAATTCTATTTCGGGGAAAAACTACAATTCGAAACTATGAAAAAACTATTGAAAACTCTTAGGGAGGTAGTTTATGGAGTGCTGACTTACCGCTGGAGGGGGCTAGTCGAGGTCTTTTTAGAAGCGCAGAAATTAAACATTAAATACTGCTTCTTCGATGGAATAGGAAAAGATATTGCAGTCTGATAATGTGCTCAAGTGTGAGTACCAGCCTTAGTAGTGCTTATCAGAAGCGGTCGCCACGAGAAATCCACGGAAACTGTGTTCCGCTAGTGCTTCCCGAGACTTTATACCCTTTTTTATCTGGACTGTACTAGGCCGCGGCTAGGAGCGGTGAGGGGGGGCCTCATGGCTTCAGAGTCTGAGGCCCGGTTGTTTCAAGTTGGATCAAAGTAAGCGTAAATCCTGGGTTAAACCGAATTTAACCTCACATAAATGTCATATATAGTACAAGAACGTTAAAAACGGACGAAATATACGGTAGAAAAATGAAGTATTACACGAAACGGGATATTACTGTCATAGAAAACGTTAATATTAGTTCTTAAAAAATACGGAAGAAAAATAGGATAGACATGAAGTACTATACAAAACATGTATGATATTTATATGTTATAGGTAGTATAATATCATAGCAAAAATAATGCAAGTCCATAAAAAGACGGATTAATAACGGACGAATATTAATGTCATAGAAAACGTTAAAATGAACCATAAAAACGGATAGTATGTTCAAAGAATGAAAACGGAGTAATCTCGTTTCCTTTTGGTTCTGATGCGAGTTGTTCGAGGGAGATACTGTCGAGTAGAGTCCGTTCACTTTAGGAAAGCCACTTGCATTAGTGTGAGTAACGGTGCATTTAAAAAAATTAAATATAAATATTAATTCTAAACCTCATTTAAGCATAGGTACGAGTATTATTAAAAAAACTCGTTTTCAAAATTAATATGATTTCAAAAATTATATTAAATAAAATGACAACATTGACTATACAGGATTTTTTGGAAAACATTAATAACCTCGCAGGACTATATCCCTGCCTTGATTATGAGTCGAAAATGTTCTAGCTCTCAAGATATCAACAGTTATGGAGATATGAGACATCAAAGTTTGCATTATTTTTCGATATTTCTGACTTACTTTTTGTAAAACGTTGGACTATCATCACAGTAACTTATATCGATTATGCAAAATTCATTCGTTTCAATACAAGTTAAATAAAATGATAAAAACCCTAAAAATTTTCCAGTTGGAAAACATTCCAATTGAATTTCGAAGAATTTTATTATTTTATTTGACTTGTATTAAAGGGAATGAATTTTTCAAATAACCCTGTATGTTTTTTTAAAAAAAATATTAGGTCCTTACATATGAAATTGGCGTTTAGTATGGGAGGAACATAAAGCCGATTTTTTTTATTATAATATATTTATTTAATCAAAGTATGTACCATTGCTATCTATGCACTTTTGCCATTTCATAGGTAGTTCATCGATCCCTTTACTAAAAAAACCATTCGGACGGGAATCAATAAAATCTTTGAAAGCGGTTTGGACTGCCCCATCGGAGTTGAATTTTTTTCTTTGCAAGAAGTTATCCAAATTTCGAAAAAAATGGTAATCTGTTGGGGCAAGGTCCGGAGAGTACGGTGGATGTCTTAGACATTCCAATTGAAGCTCCTCTAATTTAGTAGCCATCTGTTGTGCAGTGTGTGGTCTTGCGTTATCATGAAGCAGCAGTGGCCTAGAGCGATTAACCAGCCTCGGTTGTTTAGCAGCTAGCTTTTCCATCATGGTTTGCAGTTGCTGACAATAGACATCTGTCGTAATCGTCTGGCCAGATTTAAGAAAGCTGTAGTGAACGACACCAGCACTAGTCCACCAAACACTTTTCATCACAGGCAATGATTCGATTTAAAATCCCTTCATTATTCTGCCGGTTGAGTAATGCAACGCAGCAGTCAACGCGCGTTTGTTGATTTGCTTCACTCAATTCGTGAGGTACCCACCTTTCAAGCTTTTTCATCTTACCAATTTGCTTCAAGTGAATTAAAACAGTTTTATCACTAACACCGCAGCCTGCAGCTAACTCGAATGTGGTTTGCGATGGATCCGCTTCCACAATAGCCTTCAATTCTTCATTATCAACTTTGGTCTCCGGCCGTCCACGGGGCTTGTTCTGCAGGTCGAAATTTCCAGAACGAAAACGTTGGAACCAAAAACGCACTGTGTTTTCTTTCGCGGCACCGTCGCCATACACATCATTAATCCTTCGACCCGTTTCTGCAGCACTGGTGCCACGGTTGAACTCGTACTCGTAAATAACGTGATATTTCAAGTTTTTCATTTTGTAAACTGAGTAACGCAAAGAAAAAACAATTGAGAAAAAAACAAATGAATTATAATTTTCAAAACACAAATACTTGAGTAAATAGCTGTATAAATTTGGATTTGGAATTCCTAACCAAAGATAAGATATTTTAGATCAAATTCGCCAGTACGGCAAAACGCCAATTTCATATGTAAGGACCTAATATTTTAAATTGAATTTTTTTTATATTACAGTTTACTGAAAAATAAAACTAATATGTGAATCCATTACCGTACACATCGCATGTACCTATTAAATATATAATTCTCTACGTAACAACGCTACTAGAATGCTCAAATAATAATGTGATATATAATAATGAGGTATAAAGAGCATAATTCTCTTCTTAATAATGTCCATTACTGACATTATCAAGACGCTACTCTAGACAGCACTGTTCTCCCAGCACTAACTGGCGACCTAAATATATAACAAAAGCACGTCATTTTTGACGGGTTATAGCTAGTTTAAAATAAAGAATATATAAGCAAGTATTTTATTAAATTTTTATTTTATTTATTTTTAGGTTCAGTAGATACATGTTTTTTATAATAAATTGATTCTATGTTATAACATTTTTACAGACATTATACTCCCCATAATATGAGACAAAGCTCGAGCTTATGGGAGAAGTATTTACAAGTGTAGTTAAATGGTTTTAAAATCTTATAATTAATTTTAATCAATAAGATAAACTATTGTCGTTTGTATCGGACTCAGAATTCTTATCTAAATCTAAATTTATATTAAATTGATTTTAAGTCTGTGGTCACCGTATCGTGATCTTGCAGTCACCCCATCTTTAAAAAAGGAATACCACTACACAACTTACCTGTTACAGAGGGTATCACTTACACTAATGCAAGTGGCTTTCATAAGGTGAACGGACCCTACTTCCCACGAATCGATGAAGATACCTGTACAATTACTTGATTTGTTCAATTTATTTTGCATGATGGTGAATGTTTTGTGGTTGCGTCTTGTGTTCATATTCCCCCAGTGAACCCGAACGGGTTCTCATTTACTGTAGAATTGACATAAATACTACTGTTAGTTAGTTTGTCTTTTTTTTTAAAGTGTATGAAGATGTTTATAATAATCCGGAAATGCTTAAACATCCTACACGAGAAAGAATAGACATCTCTTATTTTAATATAAAATTTGAAGGTATATCAGTGGCGTGCAGTAGGTAAAAATTTGGGTTATGCTGTGACTATATATATATATATTATATTTATAAAATATATATATGTTGCTTTCACAAAAATAATTTTTAAAAATAATGATATCATTAATGACAATGTCGTCGTAAATAAGGACAAAACCCACATTAAACGAAATTTTTTTACTAATTACCACAAACTAATTATTAATTTTAAATAATTTTAAAAAAACTTTGTATTATCGTCCGTCCTGACGAATATACAGTGGTATCGAAATCGTTACGTAGACGTAGTTAATACAAAGTTTTTTAATTAATTGAAATTATTTCCAACCACAAAGTTAACGCTATAAACATCAAAAATATACAAACTAATTCATATAAACAGAAATAGATTGAATTTGTACTGTTATTGTAATTCTTGAACTTATAATTCAAATAATAATAATGATCGACAAGAACAAACGCGCGCAAACAAGTAAGATAGAAGAAGCATAGACATGAAGTTGTACACAGAAATGTGCAAAATAAAAAATCTAGCCGTCGCTTCGCCACGGATTACGGCTAGAATTTTAAATCATCTTTTTCTAATTTAATTAATATTTGTTTCCCAGAATCTTTGCTTATGCACAGCTCTTTTGTTTGTATGCGCTGCACGCCACTGGTAAACAGAATTAGTTGACTAGATTGTAAGAAGACGGCTGGACCTGATAAAGTGGCCGCCATATATTTGAGAAATTGTCAACCAATTACTGCACACCGCTGGACCCAACTTTTAAGAAATGCGGCGATGATGAGATGCGAAAATGCTTTCAACGAATCCGCATATCATCAGCAATGCCAAATATCCTTGAACGTCTCCTACTCGATACTATTATATACATCGCATATTAATCTTAATAAATATTATAATTATTTATTATTATACCTATTTGTTTAACCTTGTATACGTTTCACATCTCCTTTTTCTAAATTACTGTTATAACTTTAAACAACTCTTTGGATTTCTTGTATATATTATTATGTAAGAACTACTTTGTGGTTGGACATAATTATATTGAAATAAATAAATAATATTTCAACATCCTGGCAACGCGGATTCATATCCGGCAGGCCGACCGCATAACCACTTACCGGAAGCGTTATCAGAGAAGGATTACATTTACACCGACCTCAGTAAGGCTTGTGATAACGTTAATCAGAAAATTATCATAGATAAACTCGAAAACCTTGTAATATATGGGAATTTAGGAAATTTCTTAAGAAATATGTACCGAATAGAATGTCAAAGTCAATTCAATTCTCTCATATATTTTTTAAGTAACTAGAGGGATACATTGAGGTTCTCATATTGATTCTGTTTTTACTTCCCTTATATTAACTCGTGGCGTCTATTTGACGCAAAAACTTTGAATAGATTTTTAACCCTTTTCCTGTGATCCAATCGAGCTGAAACTTTGCAAGCAGACTGGTGACGACGATCAAGAAGATCTTTCAAATTTTCGTTAAAAAATAATAATAATTATAGTATAATTTTGGATTTTTCAAATTTTTAGTGGTTTTTTCATACAAGTTGTATGGAGATTCCGATGCATAAGGTAGACGCGAAAACTGATAAAATAATAATTTTGGATTTTACGAAAAAATTTATCCCTTTCGTAGCGTCGCATCCCAACGAGCCCAACGCATAGGTTAAGCGCCAAACCAGTTACCACTAGTATATGAGAAAGGAATTATGATAAAAACTTGGTTCTTATGGGTTACTTTTTTTATATTTTTTTCATGAACGATGTTATTGGTATATTTGATGATATTCTTTCGTATTGTTCAAATTCGTCGCTCTACCGATTGTTTAATTCTTCAAAAAATCTTATATAATTTTCATATGAGGTGTTCTTTTAAAAAATTTAAATTAAATATAGAGAAATATAAATTATTTAATTTTTGTATAGAAAAAATCAATCATGTACAAGTGTGCTTCTGACAACATCATTCGCAAGTCTGTGAGGGAAATAAACGATTTAGGGATTTTTTTTCGTTGAAAAATTTCCCTTCGTTAAATAAAATAAAAATCAAACTAATAAAAACTTTAACTCGCCACACAGAAGAATCTTAATTCTTTTTGGTGAGGTAAAACATATAAAAATAATTTGATTGTTAATATTTACTAGTTATAATTGTTATAAAAGAAATTATATGTATTACCTATTAAATAAATAAACAAAAAAAATTTTAAAAATCTATTTTGGGAGCAAACTACTCACATTCTGAATGCCGTTTAGCTGAAAAATTATTTAAAAAACACTAGTTTTCGTATAAAAACTAAATACCTACGCATAGATCAATTTGATATTTTACAAAAAAACTTATTTAATACATTAGAAGTACCTACCTACCTACTTTTATTTTTATTTTCCATAACTTACGATAATAATATTTGTAAAGTAATAGTAATTTCGAATGTCCGTCCGTAACCATAACTATAATCCAATTGCTGATTTCATTCCGTTTTCAAAATTACAATGATAGTATCTCATTATTAAATAAAATGAAAACATTGACTTTACGCTTTTTTAATAAAATATTCTGATTTAGATTTTTTTATATTCCATTTTCATGAAAATTAAAACTGCATCCATTACTTTATCGCATACGTCACTGGTATTAATGTCCATCATTAACGCTAGCAGATGGCACAAGTAATGATGAAGTGTATAAAAGGAAACAACATGGAAGGATGGAAAGACATGGAAGAGGCCTGTATCCAGCAGCGGAGGGAGGAAGGCTGAAGAAGACAGTATAAAATGAGGTACAGAAGTATAATTCTCTACGTAGCAATGTCCGTCACTAACGCACTAATCAGATGACTAAAATAATGAGGTATAAGAAGCAAAAAAGCATAATTCTCTATTTAATAATGCCCGTCACGAACGTTACCAAGACGCTGCTCTACTATAGATGGCGCTCTTCCCACAACCCTAACTGGCGGCCGAAATATATAATAAGACTTCACAATTTTTGAAGGGTTATAGCTAGTTACAATTATTATATTTATAAATAAAATAAGAATTTATCTTATAATTTTATTTCCGGAATAAACGACACAGTGTAGGTACACATGGGAAATGCTATACCATATTTTTTTTTAAAATTTAAAAATAGGATTTGACAGATAAAATTTAAATTATACTTCTATTTCGAGAAATAAAGATTCATATTGTTAAAAAATGGGGAATATTTTGCAACTGAAAAATATATATTTAATATTAAAGTGTAAATGAAAAAATCAAAAATATAATCAAATTTTATATTTACTCAAGAAGTTCTCATTATTATTTAATTTGTTGGAAATGTTTAGGTGTTTTTACAACAACTAATTATAATTATACTTTTTGTATAAGTTTTATGTAAAGTAAAGATGGGCAAATACATAATTATACTTTGTCTTTAAAAACAGTAAAATAATTTTGTGGTGATATTATTAATATAATTAATATAAATAAAAATAGTTTTCACCACTTTTGTATTGAAAATATCAACATATTAAAGAGCCCATGAAAAACTTAATTTATTTTTATTAATTACATAATTATACGATTTCAGTAGGAAAGCACACAGTTCAGGACGAGTTTCTCTCGAGTTGACTGGATCTAATAAACAAAACTGATGCGCGCAAACAAGTGAGATAGAATAAGCATTCACATGAAGTTGGATACAGAAACGTCGGAAATATAAAATCCAGTCATAGCCTCGATTCACGGCTAGACTTTTATATGAACTTTTTCTTAAGATAGGGATTATTTAAATAATATTTATTTCCCGTCATCTTTATGCTTGTATGCGCTGCACGCCACTGGTAGATGGGCAATTGAGAATAATATGAGAATAACTTCATTCAATGTTTTACAATAAAACACAAAAAAATAATACCTATATTTTAACAATTATGTGAACTTTCTATTATAATAATATTTTTCAAATCAAATAAAAATCACAGTATTTAATACGTATAGATGAACTTGGGAAAAAAATACGACTTGTTTTATAAATATGGAGAATTCGTTGCCGTCAAACTGAATTATTTTAAAAAATACAATTTTTATTTAACAAAATACAATTTTCCAAAAAAAACCATACAGGTAGGTAAAATAGCTTTTTTATTTTAATATTAAATAAAGTAAAAATAAAAATATTACCCATTCTATTTTGGAAAAAATGAATCCCATTGTATTATATATGGGACGTTCCTCGCCGTGAAACTAAAAACATTATAGTTTTATTATAAAAAAAAAAATTTAGACGAGTTAAATATTTACAAAAATTGATTATTATTAAATACTTAGAAAATGCTATTTTTTAATTCTCACATTGTATACGGGGAATTCATTGTCTCAGAATTTAATATTTTGCTCAATAAGAGCGCTGTATTATTTAATTTGTCGGAAATATTATATATAAATATGATTATAATATTTGTAAAAATATATTTCTTTGATAAAAAAAGGCTCACATCGAAGATGAAATATTCATTGCAATTGAGCTGACTCAATAAAAATACTTATTTATTTTTTTAAAAAGGAATACCTTTAATTTCAAATTAAAAAAAGATATCACTATTTATTACATCGGAAATACCATTTATATATATTTCTAAATAACATAATAATAATAATATTATTATCATAATTACATTTTTCAAATAAAGTAAATATCAAAATGTAATATAATTCTATTTCGGGGAAAAACTACAATTCGAAACTATGAAAAAACTATTGAAAACTCTTAGGGAGGTAGTTTATGGAGTGCTGACTTACCGCTGGAGGGGGCTAGTCGAGGTCTTTTTAGAAGCGCAGAAATTAAACATTAAATACTGCTTCTTCGATGGAATAGGAAAAGATATTGCAGTCTGATAATGTGCTCAAGTGTGAGTACCAGCCTTAGTAGTGCTTATCAGAAGCGGTCGCCACGAGAAATCCACGGAAACTGTGTTCCGCTAGTGCTTCCCGAGACTTTATACCCTTTTTTATCTGGACTGTACTAGGCCGCGGCTAGGAGCGGTGAGGGGGGGCCTCATGGCTTCAGAGTCTGAGGCCCGGTTGTTTCAAGTTGGATCAAAGTAAGCGTAAATCCTTGGTTAAACCTCACATAAATGTCATATATAGTACAAGAACGTTAAAAACGGACGAAATATACGGTAGAATAATGAAGTATTACACGAAACGGGATATTACTGTCATAGAAAACGTTAATATTAGTTCTTAAAAAAATACGGAAGAAAAATACGATAGACATGAAGTACTATACAAAACATGTATGATATTTATATGTTATAGGTAGTATAATATCATAGCAAAAATAAAGCAAGTCCATAAAAAGACGGATTAATAACGGACGAATATTAATGTCATAGAAAACGTTAAAATGAACCATAAAAACGGATAGTATGTTCAAAGAAAGAAAACGGAGTAATCTCGTTTCCTTTTGGTTCTGATGCGAGTTGTTCGAGGGAGATACTGTCGAGTAGAGTCCGTTCACTTTAGGAAAGCCACTTGCATTAGTGTGAGTAACGGTGCATTTAAAAAAATTAAATATAAATATTAATTCTAAACCTAATTTAAGCATAGGTACGAGTATTATTATAAAAACTCGTTTTCAAAATTAATATGATTTCAAAAATTATATTAAATAAAATGACAACATTGACTATACAGGATTTTTTGGAAAACATTAATAACCTCGCAGGACTATATCCCTGCCTTGATTATGAGTCGAAAATGTTCTAGCTCTCAAGATATCAATAGTTATGGAGATATGAGACATCAAAGTTTGCATTATTTTTCAATATTTCTGTCTTACTTTTTGTAAAACGTTGGACTATCATCACAGTAACTTATATCGATTATGCAAAATTCATTCGTTTCAATACAAGTTAAATAAAATGATAAAAACCCTGAAAATTTTCCAGTTGGAAAACATTCCAATTGAATTTCGAAGAATTTTATTATTTTATTTGACTTGTATTAAAGGGGATGAATTTTTCAAATAACCCTGTATGTTTTTTTAAAAAAATATATTTTAAATTGAATTTTTTTTATATTACAGTTTACTGAAAAATAAAACTAATATGTGAATCCATTACCGTACACATCGCATGTACCTATTAAATATATAATTCTCTACGTAACAACGCTACTAGAATGCTCAAATAATAATGTGATATATAATAATGAGGTATAAAGAGCATAATTCTCTTCTTAATAATGTCCATTACTGACATTATCAAGACGCTACTCTAGACAGCACTGTTCTCCCAGCACTAACTGGCGACCTAAATATATAACAAAAGCACGTCATTTTTGACGGGTTATAGCTAGTTTAAAATAAAGAATATATAAGCAAGTATTTTATTAAATTTTTATTTTATTTATTTTTAGGTTCAGTAGATACATGTTTTTTATAATAAATTGATTCTATGTTATAACATTTTTACAGACATTATACTCCCCATAATATGAGACAAAGCTCGAGCTTATGGGAGAAGTATTTACAAGTGTAGTTAAATGGTTTTAAAATCTTATAATTAATTTTAATCAATAAGATAAACTATTGTCGTTTGTATCGGACTCAGAATTCTTATCTAAATCTAAATTTATATTAAATTGATTTTAAGTCTGTGGTCACCGTATCGTGATCTTGCAGTCACCCCATCTTTAAAAAAGGAATACCACTACACAACTTACCTGTTACAGAGGGTATCACTTACACTAATGCAAGTGGCTTTCATAAGGTGAACGGACCCTACTTCCCACGAATCGATGAAGATACCTGTACAATTACTTGATTTGTTCAATTTATTTTGCATGATGGTGAATGTTTTGTGGTTGCGTCATGTGTGTATATTCCCCCAGTGAACCCGAACGGGTTCTCATTTATTGTAGAATTGTAGAATATTTACTTGACTGCTTATTCTATATATTGTATTATTCATTAAGAATTTTGATATATTATATAAATAGTATGTTACCTTTCTCATTGTTTATTAAATTAGATTACACTACCAATATGATTGTGTGGTTATCCCTCACCCACACAAGAATCATAATTCTTTTTGGTGATGTATATACATACGAAAAAGTGTATTGTAAACATTTTCTAGGTATCATCGTAATAAAATATTGTTATCTATTATAATATAATATAGATAAGATATTATAGATATATATATATACAACTTATTAATTATATTTAAAAAAAAACGAACCACGCAATAACGGATTAAAAAAACGGAAAATAATAACGCAGTGTCATGTAATACAAGTGCATAGAAACGGACGTTTTTCGATGGAGGATTTCGTATCTGTATCCCACGATCGTGTTTTGAATCAATAAGTTCAGGAAAATAACAATCAAAGAAAAAAATTGCAAGTATTAGAAGCATTTTTTTGAAAGAATCATCGTCATGTTTTATTAGTTCCACCTTCAGTAGAAAATTTGACCTTGTCCATATTGCGAAAATACAACGGTCTAAAAGATGTTTATAGCAACATTTATATTTATATTTAGTCTCATTTTCTTCATTTTTAAAACAACAAAAAATATATTGAAAAATAATGTTGAATTTAAAAATACAAATTTAAAAAAAAAACAAAAATAAAAATAATTCAATTTTGTAAATATACATATATAAAATCTATAAAAAATTACATACAGACGAGTCAGTATTCTCTCGATAACTGACAAAATTTTAGATATATTTATATTACTTCATATCTCATACCCTACGTGTAAGGTTTTTTTTTAATTATTTTGTATATAACTTCTTGTTTGTCGGCTCAAGTATTTATGAAAACTTAATACTAAGCAATAATAGAAAGCCGACTCCATCGTGACGAAACAAAGTGTATTAACCGTTAGTGCTTACTATAATAAAACAATAAAGCATGAGACTTTAAAAAAAGGCAAATGCAAAAGATATCCGACAATTTATGACGTTTAGATCTTTGATGTCCGACTCCGAGAAAAAATCCTATACCTGTCAATGCTTGAATATGACTTCCAGAGTTCGTAAACCTTTATTTCGTTTAGAAAAATATTAAAAATCTTATAATGTAAATATGAGCGAATACTTTACGAATACTTTAATGAATATAATAATGAATACTTAAAAACAGGCGAATATATTAGAGATTCGAATATTCAGATTGGATGCTCTAGTTGTAAGCATGTTGTAAAAAATAAAAATGGCGACATTCAAATTTACGTATTTTTAATTGATTTAAAAGTTAATTTTGTCCATTTACCATAATTTTTTTCTCAAATGCATTCTTTATTTTATTTTTATTTTATTCTGATGTATTATATATTGGTCATGTTATGTATTATATTTTATTAGACTATGTCCGTTAATATCAATAAATAAATAAAATAAAAATAAAAAATAAAAAATACGGGTATCTTCCCTTTATTAACACTTAGGCAAATACGTGGCATTTTAGGATATATTTGTATAAAGCATAACCCACGACTGGCGTGGTTGTTGTCCAACTGAAGTCTGGTTTGAAATAAAAAGTATCTTTTAACAGACTAAACGATTTAATTAATTCCAATTCTCGAGTACCAGGTATAATTTTTTGAATATTTTTATATTAATAACAGCGAAATTTTCTTAGTACCCATATAAAATTTAATTAAAATAATCGATGTTTTAATGGTTTTATGAATACTGCAATATAGGAAACAGAACGTGAATTTTTGTCTTTCTGAAAATGATATATTTAACAACTTGTTGAAAAATATTAACGTCTGAAAAGCACCCACTTATTTTTCAAACTTTATACAATCAATTCGTAAATAAAATGTATGGTCTTCATCTGAAAATATTACCAAAGATAACTCTATTGCATGAAAACTAAAATAGCGTCGCGGGGTTATAATTTTTTTTTAAATATATTTGTTGATTAATCAAGTGGCGGTGCCCTAATCTTGAATCAAACGAGTTTCAACCAATACTGTTTTTCCTTATATGAATTCTTTTTTCGTCATATCAGTATAATGTTGCGGCCCGCGTAACTTAGCAAACATGTGTATGCGGCCCGAAGAAAAAAAAGGTTGAGTACCGCTGGTCTAGCAGAATGAGCAAATTTCACCATTTTTTCTCATATCTTCTCTTTAAGTTTTTTATCACATTTTTGTAGGGAAATATCTCGTTTTTAAATGTATTCATCAGGTTACATATATTTTAAATACGAATATCTAATTAAAATGTCATAAACTAAATTAAATAATTGATTAATAAATTACCAAACCTTCGGTGTTTTAAAAATGAAGAAAATTGCTCCACTTTGTGGGCCTTTTATGACTGAATGGTCTGTTGAGATGTCTTTTTTATTCAATAATATTACAAAGTAAACGATTATCTTAATTTTATTACAATCATAGCAAAATCTGTTAGTTTGATTACTTGCAATTTATGTTTTAAAAAATACTTTTTTTTAAATTATTTATTTTTTGTGTTTTTTTTTCAACTCTTTTTACATGGTTGACAACTTTTTTACTTCAATAGTCAAAAGAATAGATATTATAATTTTATAATAAAAACAAAAAATAATCCAAATCTTTGTCGATATTCCTGATTTTAGATATTTAATCAAGACGCAACGTATTTATAACACAATACGCAGTGCCTTGATTAAATAGCTAAAAAACTGAAATTGAGAATAATTTTTTGTTTTTTTCTGTATTAATTTTAAAATAATAATGTCTGTTCCTTTAATTTATTAAAGAATAAAAGTTATTAACTATCAAAAAAGGATTGTAAAAAACACACAAAAAAATATAAATAATTTAAAAAACAGTGTTTTTTAAAACATAAATTGCATGTAAACAAACAACCAGACTTTGCAATAATTGTTATAAATGTAAGATAAATGTTAACTTTGTAATATTATTGAATAAAAAAGACATCTCAACAGGCCATTCAGTTATAAAAGGCCCACAAAGTGGACCTTTGTGGGCCTTTTATAACTGAATGGCCTCTTCTGGTTTGTGTTTTAAGGGTATTATGTACTGTGCCGTATTTTGACGACAGAAAACACAAACCGATAAAGATATTTATTTGTAAAAGAAATAGAATATTATTTACAATTAAATTCGGGAAAAAAATCGACTAATATTGCATTCGGGGAATTCATTACCGTTCACTAATTTTTTGAAAAATCTAGTTTAAATAAAAAAAAATATTTAAAACCGAATTAAATATCTTAAAAAAATTAACCAATTATTATTTGATTTGTGGAAACACTTTTATTTTTTTTTATGTCTAACAATATATAATAATTGGTTAATTTTTTAAAGATATTTAATTCGGTTTTAAATATTTTTTTTATTTAAACTAGATTTTTCAAAAAATTAGTGAACGGTAATGAATTCCCCGAATGCAATATTAGTCGATTTTTTTCCCGAATTTAATTGTAAATAATATTCTATTTCTTTTACAAATAAATATCTTTATCGGTTTGTGTTTTCTGTCGTCAAAATACGGCACAGTACATAATACCCTTAATACCTTTAATTTCAAATTAAAAAAAGATATCACTATTTATTACATCGGAAATACCATTTATATATATTTCTAAATAACATAATAATAATAATATTATTATCATAATTACATATTTCTAAATAACATAATAATAATAATATTATTATCATAATTACATTTTTCAAATAAAGTAAATATCAAAATGTAATATAATTCTATTTCGGGGAAAAACTACTATTTGAAACTATGAAAAAACTCTTAGGGAGGTAGTTTATGGAATGCTGACTTACCGCTGGAGGGGGCTAGTCGAGGTCTCCTCAGAGGCGCTGAAATTAAACATTAACTACTGCTTCTTCGATGGAATATGAAAAGATATTTCAGTCTTTTGAGTCTGAGAATGTCCTCAAGTGTGAGTACCAACCTTGGTAGTGCTTACCAGAAGCGGTCGCGACGAGAAATCCACGGAAACTAAGATTCGCTAGTGCTTCCCGAGACTTATACTCTTTTTTATCTGGACTGTACTGAGCGGGGAAGGGGGATCTCGTGGGTTTAGAGTCTGACTCGCAGACTAGAAGGTGGGTAGTTCACGAAAGAACGGGTCTATATGAACGGATCAGTTACACTGAACTAGAGATACATATCCCAATTCCAACTCAATCTAGTTCGCGCGAACGATTGAGCTTGAGATGCGATTGAACGATTGAACGATTGATCCTAGATACGACAGATGAAAATTACAAGGCCTCAACTGAGTCCCGTGTTTGTTGTAATAACGAGTGCAAAGGGGTCTTTGTGCTTGGGATATAATATCATTATGATATTTGAGAAGATATGTTTTGCGGCATTTATTTTTCCGTTATGTTTAGTTTTTCGATGTGCGCTTAGGTGTTTGTGAGTTTATTTTTATTTTTGTGAATTGTGTTTATTTTTAATCGTTCGTAATGTTAAAAATATTATATATGTGACTATTTTAAAAGCTACATTTAAATGGAGTCAAAGTAAGATATTATTTCAAAATGCATCTATACCTATAAAACTCAACGTCTGTCTGCCTGTCCGTCTGTCTGCCTGTCTGTTCCCTATACAAATCCACACCGTTTGTCCGATTCAATTCAAATTTTGCATACTTATGCTTTAGGACTCGGCAGGAAACATAGGCAACATTTCCTCCCTATTCTCATACCCCTTCCCCTCCCCCTGACATATTTTCGATGCAAATCTGTACCGTTTGACCGATCGGAATCAAAATTTGGAAACTTATTCTTTAGGACTCGGCGGGTAACAAATTCGACATTTCCCCCTATTCTTTTAACCCTTCCCCTCCCCTGAAATATTTTCTAGGTAAATCTGTACCTTTCGACCGATCGGACTCAAAATTGGGAAAATTATTCTTGAGGACCCGGCGGGTAACGCATTCGACGTTTCCCCCTATTCATTCAACCATTCCCCTCCGCTGATATATTTTCGATGCAAATCTGTACGCCACCAGCAGAGAAGAAGACGCGGCGACGAGGATGGCCGCCGGTCCTCGATGGCGGCCGGTCCTCCACGAGGAGTTCCAGGAGGGAGGCCAGACCCTCCCGACGGCGCGGACGCAGCGGCGCGTGGCCTGGAACGAGAACCGCGGAGCCAGCGGCGAATGCGCGGGCGCGAGCGCTCGCCCCCCGCGGCCTCCAGGAGTGATACGACGAGTGTTTGCGAACGATATGTTTTTTGTAGTGATAAGTGACAAAGACATGATAAAGTGATGTAAATTCGGACTGCTTGCGTTTAGGCTAGGATTAGTTTTAGGTTAGTGGTATTTTTTTAATTGATAAGTCCAAAGATAAGAATTGTGTTTAGTTAAAAATAAATTGTGTAAGTATAAAACGAGCCGTGGTGTGTTGTTCTTAAATTTCCCGCTCCCCTCCCTTGGCAAGTGCATTTTAATTTTGATATGGAGAGGACGCGGAGCGTCTCGCGGCGATCAATCGTGATTGATTGATACGCATTCATATCAAGGTTTTTGTATTAAGAGCCCCCAGTACACGATGAAATACCAAAGTTTCACGTCTCAACCATTGGACAGCGCGCGAGAATGGCGCCACCGTCGAAAAATTTACTACAAATCGTAACAATATACACAGTATTCTTGGTTCATTTAAGTCATTTGAACCAACAGAAATGCGCAAACTTTAACGTGTGACTTTATTTATTTTGTTTTGGGGAAAATTAACAGCAAAACAACAATCTTAAAAATATGAAATAATGTTTTTTTACAATTATGCCAATTACAAATTTTCCACTGAATATAAAAATTTACTTTAACTTACTTTAATAGCGAGTGGAGAGGGTGGAGGGGAATGTGGGACGGGAGTAGGAGGGAAGATATAATGTACAAATTAGTTTGGGTGCGGCAGTGTAGATATTGTTTGTTTTATGTTTCTTATTGTTGCGTTGAAAATGTCAATGTGGTGATAGTTTGTGTTAAATGAATTTGTGGATCTGTACATAAAGGAGTTTTGTTTTGAGTTGGTCTTACAAAAGGGGAGATGAAAAGTAGGTGAATGTCTGTTATTGCGAGTTGAGATGTGGTAAGATATTCTTTGTAGAAGTTCCGGACTATCAACTAGATTGTGTGTTATTTTGAATAGCATCACCGCGTCAGCTATGTTTCTTCGAAGAGTTAGGGTCTGCATGTTAAAAAACTTCGCAGAGTTTTCATTGCTTATATGAGATCTAAATGAACGGAGGTCTAGGTATCTTAGGAATCTGTTTTGGACACTTTCAATTCTATTTTACTGCATAACCTGGATTCCACACCTGAGATGCATTCTCTAAAACACTACGAACGTATGAGAAATAAAGTGTCTTGAGGGTACTGATATTTTTGAAGTGTTTACATGTGCGCATGTAAACACTTCTATTTTTCGTCCAGGGCCTCCACTGTAGATTCTGGGTGCCCATCTATCTGTCGAGCCATATGTCCAGCCCACTGCCATTTTAGTTTTGCAATACGGTCCATAATATCGGCAACTTTTGTTCGGAGTCTTATTTCTTCATTTTGATTTTATCTCGAAGGCTTACGCCGAGCATCTGCCTTTCCATGACCCGCTGTATACATTTTAATTTTTGTATGCTTTTTTCTGTTAGTGTTTCTAGTCCATATGTCAACAAAAAATTTCGGGAATAAGAAATATATATAGAGAGAAAGAGAGCTATAGTAGAGCTACGATATTAGATATAGTAATATATATATAATATTTTATTATAATGATATAATAATATAATATATATAATATTTTATTATAATGATACCTAGAAAATGTTTACAATTCATTTTTTCGCATGTATATACCTCACCAAAAGAATTATGATTCTTGTATGTGGTGAGGGATAACCACTTACAATCATATATGTAATCTAATTTATTAAACAATGAGAAAGGTAATACATTATTTATCTAATATATCAAAAATCTTAATTAATAATACAATGTATAGAATAAGCATTCAAGTAAATAATAATATAGAATAAGCAGTCAAAAGAGACCAAACTCAATCACAAAAGTCAATTTTACAATAAATGAGAACCCATTCGGGTTCACGTATCTCCCACACAAACATCAGAACCAAAAGAAAACGGGATTGACCAAACGGCCCCAAACGGGTAAGAAGCCACTCACCGAATATACCTACCTCGGATAGTCAGATCAAATGAATCTCCCAGTAATCCACCAATAGGTGAATTTGGACTCCCCGAAGGTACGGTCCCCAGAACTCTACCATATCTCACTCACGTAAACGACACATCTCAACAAAATCAACGGTGAATCAAGCATTCCACGCAGACGATACCGCACCGCATATATGAAAGCAGTTTCGCTAGTTGTGAGTCAGCACGTGCTTTATTCAGCTTGATTTCCGATAGCACGAAAAATCGCGCTGTGATCATGAAGATACCTTTTCTACAGTGTGCTTATGGACATGTACTTTTAAGCAGGATTTCCGATTGCAGGAATAATTGCAATGTGAACATGAAAAAAGTTTTTCTCCAATGTGCGTATGAGCATGTCTATTTAAGTTTGACTTTGTATTGCAAGAATAATTGCACTGTAAACATGAATAAGGTTTAACGCCAGTATGCTTAAGTACGTGCACTTTTAAGCTTAATTTATCGTTACACGAATAATTGCACTGCGAACAAGAATATAGTTTCTCTTCATTATGTGTAAGCATATGACTTTTTAAGTGTGATTGTCGATGACACAAATATTTACATTGAGAACATGAAAACATTTTCTCCGCGTTATGCGTAAGCATATGTTGTTTAAAATTTGATTTATAATTGCACGAATAATTGCACTGCAAACATGAAAACAGTTTCTCTCCAGTGTGCGTAAGAGCATGTATTTTTAAGGATGATTTCTGATTGCACGAATAATTACACTGTGTACACGAAAATGGTTTTTCCCCAGTGTGCGTAAGAGCATGTCTTTTTAAGTGTCCCTTTCGATTGCACGAATAATTGCACTGTGAACATGAAAACAGTTTCTTTCCAGTATGCGAGAGCTCGTGGATTCTCAGGGAAGCTTTCTGCTTGCTCGTGTACGGACACTGAGAACATGAGAAGGCTCTATTGGGGGCGGGAGCAAGCGTGCACCTCCCTGGGGATTGGTTGGCGCAGGAAACGGTCTCCAATTCTGGCTGCTCTTCAGGGGCTGGCGAAGACAGAGTTAGATTTTCCGAAAAAGAATCACGCGTTTTCCAGAGATCTGCAAAATAAATATCTTTTATGAGTAAAATGTTTTATGTTAAATAAATTTCTGCATGGTAATGTGGACGACGTTCAAACAATGCTGTCCGAATATCCGGAACATACTTAAACATTACAGGAGTGTTATGCTTTTAGTCATTCCTTGGCAGCACACGCCATACTGAATCTTCGATATCCGACCCGCTGCGAAATACCGCAACAATGTAATTATCTAGGATCTAGATCTATGCCGAGTAAGGTGACACGCTGGACAACTTATTAATAACAACAAATATATTTGAGTGGTCTCTTTGGCGTTGGGAGGATAATGCGTGCCAGCGAGACAGAATATGTTTTCATTGCGTGCTAGACGTGCAGCGCGCTGGGCGCCCATTCATTTATACGCACACTAGACTGCGTTTTTGCCAGCTTTAAACATTTCTTATCTCCTAAATGATCACATATTAAGACACTCCCACAGTATTGAGTTTAAGAAAGCCACTTTAATAGAAAGTATGTGGGTCGTGCAACGCGAAAACTTCATTTTTTATTTCAGTAGGTAAGCACCAAAAATATTTACCTCTAAAGTGACGATATTATCTATAGCATCTGTCACACGAAATGTGCACCTCTTCTATTATAGATTTTAAAATCTGGTCACTTTAGGGCGGTAAGCGTTCTTTTAAAGCATGGATTTTTACGTTCTCCACCAATCAGACGATCCGTTTTCGTAAAAATCTATGCTTTAATCGACCGCTTACTTTGATCGAACTTGAAACAACCGGGCCTTAG